>CAUYPK010141883.1:0-18884 GCA_963574355.1 Loris lydekkerianus | reverse complement strand
GTCCCTTGCTGGCTCCCTGTATCCTCAAAGGGATGATCATAGGCAGATCCCACCGGCCAGAGATGTCTGGAGTCTTGTCTCCCCAGATTCCCCATGCCCAGTTGCAGGGAAGCTGTTACTCAGCCGCCATCTTTAATCCCCTCTCGTGTCTCATAGTTCTGCTTTGCTCTCTCAAGTGTCCAAGGCAGCAAGAGGTGTGGCCAGTGAGTCTACAGGACTTCGATGTTTCTGTGTTGGTTTGAGCACTGTTGAAGGCCATGCACTTAGGCCTCATGGTGGCCAGCAAGCCTTGCCATTCACTTCTGTGACCAAAGACAATATCATTCATCCCAGCAGCCACTGGAGTACTCTGTGAAAGTCCATCCCTAAAATCAGAAAAACTACTTATTTGGCTTTTCATGGTTGAGTATCATCATACTTATGTATAAAAGAAAAGAATACTGTGGAACTATGTTCTTAGGAAATACCATTGGAAATTGAAATTTTTTTTGGGGGGGGGAGGGGACCTGGGTAGTCATTGCCTTTCATGGTATGCTTTTGAATAAAAAGTCAAAGTATGTTTTTTGCCAAATATTTTAGTTTTAATGAAACTTTTAATAATCATGCCAGAAGAACAGCATTATCAAGTGTGAGTGGCAGTGTTGATTTTCTGCTGTGCAAACTTATGCAGATGATTGGATAGTTCTAAAAGAAGGAAGTGCAATTATTTCATTCTTCCCTTCTGAGGGTAACATGTCAAATCAAGACCATAGACTCCTTCGAGTTTTGTTGTGTTGGTATAATATAAGCATCCCGCTTTTGTTGCCCCAGTATGTTTACTCTAAATCAGTGGTTCTCAGCCTTCCTAATGCTTCCTAATGCCATGACCCTTTAATACAGTTCCTCATGTTGTGGTGACCCCAACCATAAAATTATTTTTGTTGCTACTTCATAACTGTAATTTTGCTACTGTTATGAATCATAATGTAAATATCTGATATGTAGGAGACCCCCAAAGGGGTGGGGACCCACAGGCTGAGAACCGCTGCTTTAGAAAAATTCAAGCCATGACCTAATCAAAATCTTTACTCTGTCCATTCCACTCTTTATCTTTAGTCATCTGACACTGCCCATCTCTGATCTCTCGAACTCTTAAGGCAGGCCAGAAGGCTGGCACAAAGACACTACATGCCACAAACCTTTGCCACCTGAAACACCAAATCACAAAAAAATGCAAGGACCATCAGGATAGAAAAATAAATGTAAATGGTAGGTAAAATTAAACTACAATGTCTTAATATCAATTACCCACTTAACTTGCAGACTTCCAATTTGTTTTACCTCAATATTTGAGGGAAATTTCCTGGCTAGGAGTAATCCCGGCATGTTGCTAAACTTAGCTGTGGTTAGACTATGTATGTTAAAGCAAATCAATAAAAGATCTGTACCTCACAAACCCCACCAATTCATTTTAAAGATTTAAATTCATATATTTGAGTGCACAAAAAGTTTTCCAAAAGTTCCTCAAAGAAATGGTTGGTCCATTCCCAGTAGTCAATTCTAGGGAGGTAATATCTCTGCCAACAGGTCACACAACTCACTCTGTTAGAAGTCAAGCTATGTTGGGGGTGGGGGTCAGGGGTAAAAGAAATACACCAAAATAGTGACTCATATTACTAGGGGAGGTGGGTGGCTACATGGAGGAATTACCCACTTAACTTGGGGAGGATGCTACATGGAATATACATATACACGTATATTCCTCTACTGTCTTTCAAGTTATCTAATGTAATATTTACAATCATAACTAAATAAGACAACCTAAAACTTAAAGTCAGGTTATTCAACACAATATTCCAAAAACATCAACCATCATCTTCCCTTTAGCTATAAATCAGATCTATTCAGATCTGTCCTTCTAAAGATAGAAGCTACACACAGGAGACATTCTAGCCCAGTGGTTATGAACTTCAGTTACATTCATAGACTCTGGATCAGGCCTTTCATTTTGGCTTCTGTCTCCACCACTACCAGTCCTGGGACATCAGGCAAATTAGGTGACATCTCAATGCCTGTTTCCTCACAGATAAAACAAAAATACTACCTACCTCTCAGGAACTGTTATGAAGAATGAGCACTTAAGTGCTTGGCCCTTAAGTACTCCATAACAGATAACTACAAGTTACTACAGACTGCATAGATGGTGATGACTGCTTATTGTTGGATTTACAAGACAGTAACCAACTGACCAGTTGCTGTCTGTTAAATACTCAGTGGTCTAACAAAATTTAATTAAGTATCTGTGCACTTACTAAGTGTAAGATCCATTTTTAAGACCCATTTTTTTTGCTTCTCTAGGGAAGCAAAGCAGTCTAGAACTCAAGATCCAGTTGAGACTTATACTGCAAAGCTATAAGAGAAGGAAGATAGGAAACAAAATGATTTTGGATAAAATGTATTATGAACCCCAAAGGAAGCTAGATGTGTAGTGAACATTCTAGCAAACATGTAGCCTAAAAGCCTAATTAGTAGACCTTACCCAAGGTTGGGAATTAGACTGAGAAAAGTAGTCCAGACTACAGGAAATCAGGCTAACAGCAACAGAATTGGGTAAGATTATGGGATTAACACAAGGATAAAAATGTAACATAAAGATACAAGAACCACTTGTAGAGTGTTTTTTGTTTTTTTCAATTGCATGCTTCTGAGAACCAGCAGGTCTGAGGTGGAGTCCAAATGATTGCATTTTTTAAATTTTCACTGCTGATTCTGAAGCACAACCCCAGGCTAGCACAAAGGAGGAGCAAACAGTCTCAGTTGGAACAAACAGAATACATGACTAAAACATCAATTAGCTCAGAGTGAAATTTCAAAGTTTGAGATCATCAACCTGAAATACGAATAAGTCATGATAGGTTCCAGGTCCATAATAGTCACTGGAATTTGGAAGTTGAGGACTAGGAGAGGCCTGCAGACATAGGACAAAGTTACAGGGAAATCAAGTCATGTGATCTCATTTAACGAGGTTAGGGTGGTGATTTTCAAACTTGGCTAAACATTAGAATCACCTGAGGAGTCTCAATATCCTGATGCCCAGCTCAATCCTCAATTAAAACAAATTCTAGGAGATGCAGGCATCAGTATTGTTTAAAGCAGCGGTTCTCAACCTGTGGGTTGCGACCCCTTTTTAACAATGAAAATACACTGCGGCATTAAGAAGGTTGAGAACCACTGGTTTAAAGGTCCTGAGTGATTCCAATGTGCAACCAAGTTTGAAAAACACTGGATTAGAAGTCTCCAGAAAGTCAGCAGTTACCTTGAATGAGGAAAAACAAAAGGTAATATAAATTAGTTGTTCTCAATCTGTGTATCAGAAGTAAACTTAAAAAGTTTTACCAGACTCCCTAGATAATTCCAGTACATTAAATTTAAGAACCATTGGTCAAAGTGACAAGAACTAACTCCAGATGAGAAACTGAGGACTATGAACATGCCCAAGGCAGTAAATGACAGGAGTATTCTTACCTCTTTCAGCCTGATGAATATAAGCTGACATCTATGAGGGGTGCTGGACATTACTAGAATCAGTAAGGCTACCAGGGGTGTCCAACCTTTTTCTGCCACTTGTTGACAGAATTGCCTTGGGCCATACATTTAATATATAAACACTAACGAAAGCTGAGGAGCAAAAATAAAAACTCTCTGCATATGTCGAGATATCCCACACCACAGATAAGCAAAACAGTCCTCAAATAATCTGCATGCGGCCTGCAGGCCATAGGTTGGACGCCCCTGCACATAAAAGATCCGGCAGTAAAGCTAAAGGTGCCACAGACTTCACACAATAAATCCTCTGCCTCAGAAGTCATCCTTCTAAATCACTCATATATGGCTTCTTGCTGGACAGCATAAAGCAAGCACGCATTGCCACCTGCCTTTCAGAATTAAAGACATGGCTTTTTAGGAATCCAGCAGTCACAAGCAATTAAACACATGCCAATAAGAGTATTTAACACAGAAATTCTCGTTATCATGGATAAGAAACTCCAGTATGTATTACAGTTAAATCTGGAAGAGCTGAACTTGGCATTTCACATAATTACATACTACTATTTGTAACATTGGCTATAAATACATAACTTTTACTGGTCAATATTGCACATGTTTTCTCCCTTCAAAACTAAGCATCCCCACATGGAGTCCCATTAGAAGAAAATCTATAAGTCAGGAATAGCTTCACCTAGCTACACAGTAATTATGTGGTACTTAAGAACAATTCCGACTTAGTGGTAACTATGCCATTTCAAACATTACATTTTATCTAACAAGATTCAAGAGAATACATTCCTGCACACATGACCAACTAACTCATCATCCCATCAGAAATCTCAATAGCAGCACCAGAATTTTCATTTTCAAGATACATGAGCTTTTGTCAAACAGTGACATCTCCTCTGTAATATGAATTTTCAATATGATATAAAAACATGATGGATACATTACACATTTCACAGAGCACAGAGAACAGAAATCTGTCAATGAATTTAAAATTTGTGACAACCTATTTGAAATTTTACACTAAAAGATCTGTACACTTTCATAAACAATATAAATGTAAAACAGGTACCAATGTTTTTACTGTCAACAAGGAATAAAATATTCCTCCCTAACAAAGTTTGGCTGTTACCTTAGTACTTTTTTTTTTTTTTAAGACTAATGTATTTTCATTAACATTTCAGTTGTAAAATTGCAAGCTTTATAGGGCCTTTAAAGTGCAACTAGTAATATCTTGTACAGATTTCAAGTTTTTAATATTTCAAACCAAAGCCACTGGCAGATTTTTCCCACCATTTCAATTTGTGCACACATCTTCAAATGTACAGATCTTACTGCAAAATGCAAGTCACTGTTTAGAAAAAGAAAATTTAGCAATAAACACCATTTCTATTTTAAAGGTCATCCTAAGTAATTTAGATTTCTTCACTTGAACCTGGCTTCTCTAAGCAGTCTACACATCCCATTTTACAAAACGACTTAATAGATGCTTTCCTTCCGAACTAAGTCATTAAGCAAAAAGCAACACAAATATGTAAAATGAAAATTTTCAAGTAATGGAGGAGTTAAATCAACCAGAAATATGGCAATTTGTTTTCATGTAGTAAAACATGAAAGGAAGCACTCATGAAGGGGGGAACACAATTTCAATAATATTACATAAGCATTAATAAAAAAATTATGACTTGTTAAACTACTGGATAGTTTTGAGTCATGATCTTTAAAATGTCATTACATTTAAATCCTCTTACTACACATAAATCATCTTCACATAACACAGCTAATTTAAGTTTAATGCTCTTGTTTTCCAATAGAGTACCAAGTTCCTTACCATGATAGCAGTATTCCGGGGTACTGCTAATGAACAAAGTTAATTTTTCCTAAAGCTGCCAACACCAAAACAGGTTCACTACTCTGTTTTACAGACTCCATCAAAGACCTTATTGTAGTAGTAATTTCTGATTTGTTTGGGTTTTGTTTGTAAGACCAGTGAACTTCAATGGAAAAGGATGCTAACCGGCAGGAGAGTGATAACAGTTTAGGAAAAATAATCATCCTCCAGAATTAGAGTGTAAAGCTCGTCTCACAAGAAATTCCACCTCCCTTTTCAAAAGGTCATTTCGAATCAGCAGATCCTCTGTCCCTGTTTTATAGATCACCACTGTACTCTAAAGGAGAGCCAACAGAGGGAGAAAAACAAAGCAAAGTGGAAAAGCCATGGGCACTCAAAGTTTTGCTCCACCGACTGTACGGCACCCACTTGGGGTTGGGCATCAGGACTTGGGGGACTCCAGGGAGGTGGCGCGCTGGGGTGGAGGCTGGCACTTAGCATTTGGAGCCTATCGTTGATGTCACTCAGCGTTAGTAAGACCCTGCGGCGCGAAGACAGATACAAATCAACTCATTTTTAATCAGAGCCGCAGGATCAGACTCGGACATTCTTTTAACGAGCGGACGAATGGGTCTCAACTTTGAAGGGATTTGTACCACTTTACTTAAGAGAATAAAAAAGCAAGCAACAAACGGTGTGTTTTCCAGGCAGTTTAGTTTCCCTCCCCTCGGGTCCTGCGTGGACCAGAAGGCTCACGGCGTTAACCCTTCTGCTCCCTCCAGATCCGGCGTTCCGTAGTCCCGCCCGGAGGACGGAGGAACTGGGGGGCCCCGAACGCCCGCGCCTACCTTGCGCCAGCACCCGGAGCAAGTGCAGCTGGAGCAGCAGTAGCGTCCACCGTCCGCGACCGCCCGGGCCGAACTTTGCCGCCCTCCGCCCCGCGTCCTCGCTGGGGGTCTCGGGCGCCGCGCGGGGTCCCGGGGGCTCGCGACTCGGCACGGGCTCCGGACCGGGGCGCGGCGCCAGTGGCGGTCGGGCGGGGCCGGGCAGGGACCCCCGCGGCCGCCCCAGGCCCGCGAGCTCAAGGAGCGCCAAGGCGCCGCCGCCCGCCGAGGGCCGGGCACCCCGGGCCATGCCGAGCAGCCACCACCCCAAGCTCCGCGCAGAACGGCCACACCGGCGGGACGGCCCCAAGTGGACGCGGCGTCCCTCGACCCGAGGTGTGTGGCCACCGGGCGCTGAGGGGCGGCGTCCCAGTTCCCGGTGTGAGGGGCGAAGCGCGTGCAGGAGGCGAGCCGGGCGGAGAAGTTGTCAGCAGGGAGAATTCGCGTCTCGCAGTCCCAATCTTCTAGCGGCCGCCAGCCGGCGGTTGAGGGCCGAGCTCCGCAGCGCTCCCTCCAAAGGTTCCGCCGAGCGCTGAAGAGCCGCCGCCGCCACCACCCCCTCCCGGCGCTGAGGAGAAAGTGTGCCCGCCCGCGCGCCGGCTCTCGCCCTCCGCCGCCGCGGCCGCCTCTCCCCATTCACAGCCCGGCCGCACGCGCCGCCCGCACCCGCCGCCCGCCGCTGATTGGCCGACGGAGGTGGCTCCCGAGCCTGGGACCCGCCCCCATGTCCCTAGCATGTTTTCAAACTCGCGGCGCCCGCCCGCCTGTAATTTTGCGTCGGCCGCGATGCTGGGTTTGGGCGGCTTCCCGCGCCGGCTGCGCCCCCTAGGGACCTGTAGCGGGGACTGCAGCAGCGCTGTCCCGCACGCGCTCCCCGGGTGTGCTCACAGGCTGGGGCGTGCTCGCCGGCACCGGCGGCGCTGCCTAGCTGGCCAGTGCCGGAGCCCAGGTGGGGAGGGCAGTGGCTAGGGACCCTGGCCCGAAGCTGGGGAGGGAGAGGTACAGCTGGACGCGCAGATTCAGTATGAGCCCCAGGGCAAGGGTGGGTCGGCGCGTCCCTCTCCGCTCCCCAGGAGCCGCCCTTCTCCCACCTGCGGGCCCTGTGCCTGATGGTTACTCGCTAAGTTACCGTAATTGCAAAGAAGAAATAATGAGAAAGGTATTTCAGTTAGTGGCAACAAAAGACACCATTGGGTGCAAACTCGCCGCCTATTCAGAGGAGTGGACACGGCTTTGCAGAGGCGTCCAAGGTCACGTTTGGCCTGAGGGACCACAGGACCACAGCACCCGGCGCTTCCCGCCGCGGCGTGGGCGGGTGTCCAGCAGAGGTCCGCCAGGGGGAGGGTCTCCCAGAGTCGGGCCTGGGGAGTCTGCAGGGATGCGAGTGGGCGCGGACGCTCAGCTGCATGTGGGAAGCATTAGCCACTTTATGGGGTGAACTCAGCGCTCTGGCAGCTGGAAAGCTAGCATTTTTGTGGGAGGAGGGCTAGAGGTGGCACGTAGTCTGAAGCTGCTGGGCGCTGGTTGGGAGGAGCCCAGGGCCCTGTGATGATAACTGAATGAGATCATGTAAATGCTGAAGGCAAGTGACTGGGTGTCCGCACAGCGCTGTGTGGGCTCCCAAAAAGCACTCGCTGCTCCTGTTAGGGTTATTGCCCAGCCAAGAAAGACCTGGGGCAAGAGAGTGGAGAGCAGGAAAGGCTGGAGACTGTGAGCTAGGCTGGTGCCTGCTTGCGGAACACCTGTGCTGCGCTAGCTCAGTATCAAACTGTTTACGTGCACCCTTATCTATAAAGTCTTAACAATGACCCTGTAAGCCAAAGATGGGCAAACTGAAGCCAAAAACAGTAGCCATGTGGAGGAGGTGGATTCAGAACTGCATCCGCCCCCAAGACCTGCTCTCTACCCCCTCTCCGTGTCATGCTGGAAGGGACAAGAAAGTAAAATGAACAGCTGCTGTCCTGGGAACACAAAGCTCCATGAGCCCACAGGTGCCCTGAGAACACAGGGCTGGTAAGTGGGCACGCTCCTGGTGTCCTGAAGACATGGGAATGAGACTTGAGGTGGAAAGGGGTGTCTTTTTATTTTCTATTGTCAGTAGCCGTGGGTTTCTTGAAATTTGCAAGATAATGTTAGAGAAGGGGGTGGGAGGGCAAATACCTCTTGGTTCTTGAGCACTTACTGTAGGCCAGCCCTATGCAGGAGCTGTGCGTGACAGCTGCAGTCACTGATGCAGGTGGGGAAACAGGCTTGAAGAGTGAAGTGACTTGGCCCAGATCACAAGCTCAATTTCCGTTCTCTCCACTTTGCTCAAAGATGGTGGGTGGCTTTGAGGTCTTAGCTCCTCCCTTTCTAGTTGTGAAATTTGGGCAAATGGCTGTCTCTAAGTTCCTGGGGTGGAAAGTTAGGAATCATTCCCTTCTCACAGGAAAGTGAGTGAGATAATTTACACTCTAAATGCTAGTTTCCCTTTCCTTATAGGGATGTGGAAATCCTTGTTCTGAGTTGCTATGTCTACCTGTTGAGTGTGGTCCACCTGTAACCTTTTTCTTTCAGAGAGCAATATATGCCCATTCCTTTCTTTCCAAAGGGAACATAATGCTCTTACAGTACACAGAGGCATGAATATGGCTCAGGCACCTTCCTGACTTGAGGACACTCCAAGAATGACCAGTGCCTCTTTGGCTGTGATTTACTTTGCGCTTAAGGGGAAATTTTGTGGAAACTTGTTTGGCAGTTGGACAGCCAAGTCAGGATATGCCAAGTTAGAAGAGACCAGTGGGGTCCTGAGACCTTTCTGGGAAATTTTTTATTCCAATATCACCCTGGGGAAGTCAAACTCTGTGACAGCCTCCATTCCAAAACTGAAGACACCAAGCCAGTAAAGTTCGATACACACAAAGCGACCGTGTTAAAGCCAGAACAAAAATCCAGCTCTCCTGAGAACTATTCTAAGACTATTTATTACCCCACTGCCTATGTTGCCTTTTACAGGACCCATTAGATTATTATCTTGAGGAATGTGTTCAGACTATGGATTCAGAAAATAGAGAAACCCCTTTATAATGCTAGGGAAAAGAGAGCCAGGTTGGGGTTGGAATATTTTGGCCCAAAAGGCCAATTAATCCATTTACCCAACCCAACAAGAAGGCCTCAAGAAGTAAACATTTTATACTTGTATACTCACCTTTAAAAATCTTTAGCCATATATTCTAAAAAGCCATGAAGTGGAGGGATGTTATTCCATGAAACCTGACTTATTTTTCTTAAAAAATGATCTGTAGCCATCTCCCATTTCCCAGGACAAGAAGTTAAAATTTTCCTTGCTTACTTAAAAAGGGAGAGAGGGAAAGTTTTCAAAACAGATGATAATTTAAGTGGAGTTAAAATGATGAGACCACCAATGTTTCACCCTCACTGGCTACTCCAGGTGTAGGACCATCAACCTCACCTGGGAGCAGGTTAGAAATACAGAGTCTCGGGCACAGCCTTGGACCTACTGAATCATAATCTACATTTGAACAACTGATTCCTATGTAAATTATAGTTTGAGACCCACTAATGTAATTAATCCCTTTGTGTCTCTTAGGAATTAATAAGCTTGATGAATATAACCCTCTATTGTGTTCTTAATCTTCCTGTCTGCCTACATTCGTGTTTTGCCTCATTCTGTCTTTTCTACCCCTTATGGGTCATGAGATAAAAAGAAAGCTTTTTTTAATGATGTAATTGTTATTTTATTTTTAAGGATAATATGCAAATTTCTAGACCATCAATAGATTGAAATGTTTACAAATTAAAAACCAAAAATCTTTAGGGCACTGTGGGGAAAAAATGGACAAAATATTAACATCTCTCCTAATAAATCAACAAGACTTAGAAAAGCTGTTCAGCTTTTATTAGTCAATAAGAAAAATAGATAAACAAGACCAACAGAAAGATGAGCAAAGAAAAGAAATAGGCATGTTTCAGAGGAATGCAAAGAGAAAATAAACATTTGAAGAGATGCACAATAAAAACTGAAAAAAAATAGCAATAGGGCTTATAAAAATTAAAACCCCATTGTTTTAATTATCCTTCAAAGGACTGATAATGGCAAGTGTTGGTGAAGGCATGTGGAAATGGTCATTCATATATTTTTAGTGGAAGTATAAATTAAACAGCCCTCCTGGAGAGAAACCTTAAATCCATAGCTAGATTTTTAATGTGAATTAATTCCAACCCACAAATGCAAAAGGATATGTGGATAAGGTTATGCATTACAGCATTGCTAAAAATAGTCCCTCAAAAGGATATTTAATATTCACACAATAAATTTCCACATAACTGTTAATAGACTTAGAAGTGTCAATACAGAGATATCCACTATATAGTTTTTTCTTAAAAGTTACAGAGAAAATATATATAGAATAATCTCACTTGTGTTTATTTCTTTCTGGAAAGATGAATGCTAAACTCATCAAGTTTCCTTCAAGGGTCATGTCATGGAATTGTATGCTTTTCTACACTTTTGAAATTGTCAAATGTAAATATGTATTTTAAAATAAACCGATAAGTGTATCATGGTGATGAGCATGATAAGTTACTTCTTACCCAGAACTCATTAAGAAATCTCTCACATGGGTTCTCAGTAGTTCTTCTGAGAAAAATAAGCACCAGTCCTATTTAGAGGCCAGGTGCAATGTGAAGTTGTCCATATTTGCACCCTTCGGTTACAAACTAAGGCTCCCAATTTACATCCTGGGAATTCCTTACCACCTGTGGTCCTCTCCTAATGAGAACTGCACCCTTAGTTGCCTCAGTGGTTTACTCTTCAGTCCTTGCCAGCTGCTAATCCCAGCCTCACCCTTGGTCTGTTGCCTGGCAACCCGTTACCTAGCAGGGTACAGCTCCAGGTGCTACCTTTGAGCCCTAATGAGGCATGTGCTCTGGTTACCTTAGAGCCCACCCTAGTTTCTTGAGAATATTTTCAGAAGCCAAAATTTCATGAAATACTCTCATTAAATAAGCTATGAAAAGGAGAGGTACCAGAAATTTACCAAGCCTCCAAAAATTCCTGCCAGCTTCACCTTTCATTGCTTTAAATTGGAGGACGCAGAGCTCCTCCTTGTCTAGTCCCTGCTCAGCACCTCATCTGGGCATCTCCCAAAGCTCCTGACTTAAACTCCCTGGAGGTGAGCCCAGCAAACTGTTTTAACAAGCCTTCTAGGTGGTTCTTATGCACATTCAAATTGGATAACCATTGGTGGAAAGTAATTCTTTCTATTCTTGTTTTTCAGCTAGTATTTATCAAGTAACTGATCCTTGCTAGTTCCAGTTCTAGGCAAGAGTGAAATAAATAATTATAATTATATGATAAGTAGAATCACCTCGGGGGTCTATCTGAGAAGGGATCTAACAGCTCTGAGAAATAGAAACCTGAAGGATGAAGAAGTAAAAAGGGTGCTCTGGGCAGAGAAGAAGGTAAATGCAAAAGCCTAAAGTCTGAAATTTAGCAGGAGAACCATGAAGGTTTGTTTATGTTACAGAATCAGCAATGTTTTTAGAAAGATCATTCTGGTTATAGAGTGAGATGAGATGGGGAAGCCAGGAGACCTGAGAGAATTCCCTCCCAGCAATTTGAGTAAGAAATAACAGCAGCAGTTGGGATGGGAAAGAAAAGACAGATTAAAAAACTAATTGGAAGATGAGACAGAATCTAAGGTTCAAGGATCACATTCTGTTACCTGGCTTGAGAAACTGGAAAAATGGCCTTTTTGCTTCTGAAGGGAGGGGACACATTTGGAGGTATGTGACAGTGCCATGCACTTAATTTTGAATCTGTCAAATTTTAATGTGTCTGCAGAATATCTGCTGGCAGATGTGATTATTAGATATGTGGATGTTTGGGTGTAACCTGAAAAGGGAGGAGCAGTGGAAGATGACTTCACGGAGTCTACAACAGTAAAGGCAACACAGCCAGAAAGTGAAGGGTAGAAAAGTGACCTCTAGGTTGAGCAATGAGGGTGTCCCTGCAGACCCTGTGATATCCCCAGGGTAAGGGCACAAGGGGAAGGTGGAGATGTGACATTTTCAAGAGGTCTCATGTGAAGGTGAAGCAGAAGACAGCAAGAAAGATAGCAGCTTGTTTTCTATAGAAAGGGGGATTAAGAAGAAGGGTTGAAAACTAAGAGCTCAGGTGCCTCAAGATCTCTGGGAATGTTTCCTAAAGAGGGGAGTTAGCCTTAGGCAGGGGAGGACCATCCAGTCTACTGTAAAGAGAGACCAGGGGAGAGGACAAAGCTCAGTTAGAAGAGTTATCAGGAAAAATTGAGGGAGATACACCTGACGTTTTCTTCTTTCTTTTTCTCTAAAACAAATGGGTCACCTGTTGAATATGAGGGGAAAGAACTGGCAGACTTTGAAGGCAGTGCAGACATTGAAAGTTTGAGATATTTTCTTTGGAGAAAGGGAGAGGCCTAGCAACAGATTTAATATACAATTTTCATCTGGCCCGGCACAGTGACTCACGCCTATAATCCTAGCACTCTGGGAGGCCGAGGTGGTTGGATTGCTTTAGCTTACAAATTCAAGACCAGCCTGAGCCAGAGTGAGACCTCATCTCTAAAAAATATAGCTGGGGATTAAAAAAAAAAAAAAAAAAAAAAAGCTGCTGAGGCAAGAGAATCACTTGAGCCCAAAAGTTTGAGGTTGCTGTGAGCTATGATGCCATGCACTCTATCAAGGGCAACAAAGTGAGACTCTGTCTCCAAAAAAAAAAAAAAACTTCATCTTCGTTTTACATAAGCATTTAAATCCTCATAACAATCTCTGTGTGATGGGAAGCATGTTTGTTCCATTTTACTGAGATTCAGATAATTCACACCATTTTTCCAGGGCCATTCAGCCAGTGAGAGGTACAGCAGGGATTGGAACCTGTCTCCTGATGCTGTCTCTTGCTTTTGGGATAGGACAAATGTTGTACAGACATCATCATGAAAACTTGGTAGAAGGGATCTTCAAAAGCATCTTGTTAAAAGAGGACATTTTAAGTCAAATAAAAGAAAACTGTCTTAAATTCTTTTGAGAAGTAGTGGATTCCCAGATTTGGTAAGGAGACTTGGGATTGATCTCAACACTCATTAAATTCAATTGTCTGCCTAAGGCATTCAGCTCATTATCATCCATCCCTCAAGATCATTCCCTTCCAACAAGATTTCACTATTTAGGAAAGTTCTCCTAAATAGTGAAGTCCTGTTTACATGGAATTGTAACCAACCTTTCTACAGCAGCCATCCACAGGTCTTTATTCTGTCCTGTGGAGATAAGTTAAAGTGTCACTGCTGTCTCCCCAATCCCATGACAGTATGTAGAATGCTGTAGAAAATGAACATTTGTTGAAAGAATAAATGGTAAAAGAAGCTCTAATCAAAAATGTATGAGGCCTGGGTTTTAATCTAGCTGTTAACCAGCCAAATAACTTCAAATAAGCCATAATCCCTTTCAAAAATTGGTATAAAATAATCCTTTCACTATGCTTACAGGTTCTGGGGGTTACAGGAATTTATTCAGATCATAGCAAGGAAGTGGCTGGGGACTAGAATCACCCGGACATCTTCATTCTCATGTCAGGTGCCTGAGCAAGGATTACATGCTGGATGGGCTCAGTGGGGACTGTTAACCAGAGTGCATTTGTGTGGCTTCTCCTTGTGGCTTGGGCTTCCTCACAACATGGATTCTGAGAGGGAATATCTGAGAGGAAGTATTGGGGAACTACACAGCCTTTTCTGATTTGGCCTTAGAGGTCATGCTGCATCATCTCCACTGCACTCTATTGGTGGTAAGCAAGTCAGTAAGGCCAGGCCAGACCCAAGAATAGTGGGAATACAACTCTATCTCTGAATGTGGAGAAAGGCAAGATAGGAGGTATTATTGCAGCCATTTTGGAAAATATAATTTGGCAGAGATACTTCCTAAGGACTCCCAGAAATACTTGGAGGAAAAGTGCTTTGCAAGGGCCTGGGGACCTGCATTAGAAGCTGGTATGATCTGATGACAAACATAAAGTCCCCCATGTAAACAGGTCCTTACTAACTGAGGGGTCTGGGTTGCATTATCTCACACCGAAATTCATATGTTGAAGCCCAAACCCCTAGTACCTCAGAATATAATCATATCTTGAGAAGTTAAAAAGGTGATGAAGCTAAAATGAGGTCGTTAGGATGGGCCCTAGTCTAATATGACTGATGTCCTTATAAAAAGAAGAGATTAGTAAAACAAATATGCAGAGGTAAACTATGTGAGGACACAAGGAGAAAACAACAATCTACAAGCCAAGGAGAGAGACCTCAGAAGAAACTAGCTCTGCCCACATCTTGGTCTTGGGCTTGCAACCTCCAGAACGATGAGAGAATAAAAGTCCATTAAGCCTCCTAGACTGTGGTATTCTGTTGTGGCAGCCCTACAAACTGATATAAGCCGAGACTAGGGTCCTTTAGTAGTGGAGGCACAATCCCTAAGAATTACCATACTTGAATAGCACAGGACTTGCCATTCTTGTTTAAGGTACGTTTTTGTTTTTCTTTTAACATATCTGTGCTCTTTGGCATTTCAACTTCATTGGGACATCATGTTTTTGTTTCAATTGTGTCAGTTTAACTCCAGTTTTCTTTCTGACTGTTCACATTTTTTCCACACTTATGGGGCTAAGAATCCTTGCAGAGAAATGTAGCATTTTGCATATAGTTTTTACCTGTCACTCTTCTGTGTCACATTCAATTAGGAGGTAAAACTGAGAGTTGATCTTGTCCATCATTCAGAAAAGTTACTAGGATAAATGGCTCTTGACTGCAGAGCCACAAAGGAGTTTTAAAGTTTGGTGATACATATACATGAAAGTGCATACTCTTTGGGCTGAGGTTGTATTTCAGTAAGTATATCTTTAAAACAACTGACAAATACAAATATCCAACAAGAATAATTGTTTCTGCATTGTGGTAATAGGGAAAAAATAAAAGAAACCTAAACGTCTAAAAGTAGGAATTATCACACATTATGGTTTATCTACTTGGTGGAATACCAAGAAAAGTATACTTTCAAAGAATATTTAATGACATGGGAAAAATAGCTAAGATAGTGTTGCATGGGAAAAATCATTTATGCCGTTTTTCTCTTAGGATATTTGGAATACATGGCTATATATCAGAGGGAGGGATGGATAGATAAATCTAGAAAATAAACATCAAGAAAGGACTGAAAGGAAATGCTCGACAATATTAATAGAAGTCATTCCTATATAGCATCATAGGTGGTATTTTTCTTTAAAATTTTCCTTTGCTTCTAAGAATCTAAGATGAATACATTTCACCTTATAATAAATAATAAGGAAACTATAATAAGTTACACTTTAATGTGGATGGGGTGCCAGCAACTATGGGACAAAGTAGACTTTGTCCTACTCATCCCGAAGGATGTTTGGGATTTTTAGTAATGCTGTTTCTTTCCCCCTCTCCTTCCTTTCTCTTTCCTTCATCTTCTCTCAGAGAATATTACAACCAAGTCAACCTCTGGTCCAACTGGCTTCACTCTGGGGTTGACAGTGGAATCAAAGAACATTTGGTAGAAGGACAAAAATCACAAAATTTTAGAGCTGGAAGAGGCCTCAGAAACCATCCAGTCCAACACAGTTATTTATCCTGATGTCAGCCAGAAAAACAAGAGATGTACAACAGAACATCCCAGTTTGCCATAATAAGCCATTATGGGTCTCTCAACCATGAAGTTGTCTGAATTATTTTTGAAGCTATTTATATTTTCAAGCCTGTGCCATTTCCATAAATCTGATACCCACTGTGTGAAACACAGGATGGGGGGACACGGTTTAATAGCAACACATGTGAGAAAAGCCTTGAGGCTATGCTGTAGCTGCCTGTGAACTCTGTGGGAGTCAGCAATATGTGGTGGTGGGCCAGGGCTCACGTTAGGTCAGTGTGGCTTGCAGAGGCAGGAGCTGCTATCCGGGGTGAGGCCGGTGTGGCATGGCTGGGGCCAGGTTCCTGGAGGTACAGCTCAAGAGCTCAGCCACAACCCGGACCAGGACCAGAGTACAATGGCCGGCAGAGCAAATGATACATCAACTAAAATGGGGAAGACTGGACATGAATCTGGTCTGTTTTTAAATGTCTGACTGTGTGGGCAAGTTATTAGACTTCACTGCAGCAGCAGTAGGTAGATTTTGTCCAGTGGCCACTTGCAGTCCAATGTTGGGGAAAAATTTCTAGCAATTGAAAATTAAACTGAATGAGCTACTTTGAAAGGTAGTGAGTTCCTTGTCAGCAGGGCAAATGGAGATCAAACGGCCAGTTTCTAGGGGTTTTATGGAAGAGAGAAGGCAGTAGCCAGAGAGTTGAATCCAACAAGCAAAGATCCCTCTTAGCTTTGTGTTCCAACCATGAGAGTCTGTCTCCTTTATTTTACTTATTAACATGGTATCTTGGACAGCATGGTAGCTCACCACTGTAGTCTCAGCACTTTAGGAGGCTGAGGCAGGAGGATTGCTGAATGCCAGGAGATTAATTCCAGCCCGAGCAACATAGTGAGACCTATCTCTACAAAAAATAAAAACAACTAGCTGGGCCAGGTGACATACACCTGTAGTTCCAGCTACTTGGAAGGATGAGGCAGGAGAATTACTTGAGCCTGGGAGTTTTAGGCTGCAATGAGCTATGATGATACTATTATACTCCAGGATGGGTGACAGAGTGAGACCCAATCTCAAAAACAAGTAAAAAACACCGTGTCTTATCTACACGAAGACTTGTGCATAAATGTTCATAGCAGTTTTATTCATAATGGACCCAAGCTGGAAACAGCTGGAAATATCCTCAGTAGGTAAGTGGATGGACAAACTGTGCCATGGTCCCACAGTTTGGCAATGATAAAGATTCAACTCCTGATAGCCACAACAGTGGGTGAATCTCAAAACACAACCCAGAGGGAAAGAGGCCAGAACCAAAATGTATATATAAGGCTCTAGAGCAGACAAACTGACCTGTAGTGATAGCAAAACAGCAGTTGCCTGAGGTGGGGGACAGAGCTGTCTTTAAAGGGGCACGGGAACTTTTCTGGGGTGATGACATGGTCTACATCTTCATGGTGATTATGGTTACATGGATGTATTCATTCGTCAGAAGTCATGGAACTATGAACTTACAATAGATGAATTTAATTATATGTAAGTTTTAGCACAATAAAACTGATTAAAAAAAAAAAAAAAAAACATACATCATACCCAGAAAGATTCAAGTTAGCTTTCACGTGAAAAAAAATTTTTAAGTGTTTCTTAAACACAGAAAGTTGCTTCCTTTTTCCAGGATTGTGTGATTTTGTAAGTAGGGCTTTATTCACCTTTTCTGCACCTTTCAAGGATTTTTAAGGGTAATGTGTCTATTTCAACTGGAGAGGCCTGCCGCTCTGCACTGGCTCTTCCCTCCCCAGGGTCACTGCGGCTGGTTTGGGGACATTCCCCTCTCTATGTCTGTCTTGAGATACACAGAGTTGATCTACTGTCCATCCTTTAATTATTGAGCATGGACTGCGTAAAACACATCCCTTACTTTTGAGGAGCTCTCAGTGCATGATGCAAACATTAAACAGTTCATTTTAACATGCTTTCCTCAGAGGGCCTGATGGGAGAGTCGGCATGATGAATTCTGAGCTGCAATAGGTGGGGATGTGGCTGGGAAGCTCTGCTAAGGAAGAAGCCTTAGAACGAGGGTTTATAGGGTGCTGGGAATTCACAAGATGGTGGCTCTTGCCATGGAGGGAAAGACAAGGTTCAAAAGTACAGTTGCAAAAAGGGGATGGGGAAAGTTAAGAGAAACCCCCAACACAGGGGGACAGGGTCCGGGGAAGGAAGAATGGAAGATGAAGCATTTCAAAAAGCAGCAGGACAATGAGCTCTGTCTTTTATTGTCCTGTTGCCCTTCCCAGCAAGGCCCAGCATTCTGTTCTCTTCTTGGCTGACAAGTTCCAGCAGTAATGCAGAGTGCCTTTGTGGTCCTTCCTTGAGTTGTGGCTAACATCCCCAAGTTATTTTTCTCTGGCTGCATTTCCAGGGTTTGTAACCAGTGAAGTTCATTTACTACTTCCCTGCCTAAATGCTTAGCCTTAAAGACTGCCTGATGTTTGTCTCCATTGGCTGAACATTTCAGCCCCCAGGAAGGTCTACGATCACCTGTTAAGTCACTGACTTCATGGGAAGCACCGTTTCTTCCACATCATTTGCAAAAACATCACAAGAGATCACTCCCAGTTCTTCTTACTGGGCCGCACTAAGTGAGTACAGTTCCTGCAACAGATGCCTTTTGTTTATGTTCTTTGCTCTCAGCCTCTAAGTCATTTTCTTTTTCATTTAATAAAAAAGCCCACCCCATACTATTCTAACTAAAAGTTTCTTTTAAATAGACTTTGTGCAGAAACTTGTCAAGGGCTCTTTGAAAATCTGAAATATTTCTTTTTTTTTTTTTTTTTTTTTTTTTTTTTTTATAATTTATTTATTTTTTTATTGTGGAGAAGGGGCAGGGAAAGAAGGCGGGGGAAGAGGTGAGTGACAGGGTCAGGCCAGTGGCATGGTACCACATTGGCTGTATCTAGGT
>CAUYPK010141881.1:0-41767 GCA_963574355.1 Loris lydekkerianus | reverse complement strand
CAGTTTTCCATTGTGTTTGTCCTCCTCTTGGGGTCCAGAAGTCTCTTGCTATCTCCTTGTATCCTCAAAGGGATGGTAGGCAGATCCCACCAACCAGAGATGCCTGGAAGTCATCTCCCCAGACTCACCATGCCCAGTTGCGGGGAAGGTGTTACTTGGCTGCCATCTTTCATCCCCTTCCGAAACCTTGGAATTTTAAACTTCTTCAAGATGATGATAATAATAGATGGAGCCTTTGGCAGATGATTATGTCATGAGGGAGGGTTCCCTAAAAGTGCTCTATAAGAGGTTTTAGGAAGTTATCTTCCTCTTCCAGTCTGCAAGGGGGCATGAGAAGTTGCTATGAGGAATGTAAGGTCACTAGACTTTGACTCTTCTGGTGACTTCATCTGAATCTTTCAAGCCTCCACCTGAGAGAAATATTTGTTTGCTCTTTATAGGCCACCTAATTCATGGTGTTTTTGTTATAGCAACTCAAATAGACTAAGGTATAGTCCTATGCTCATTTTCTAATTGTATTGCTTGGCTTTATGCTGGTAAGTTCTAATTGTTGCATATATATTCTGTATTAATATATATTCTGTATTAATCCCACATTAGATATATAATTTAATAGTTTTTTTTTGCCATTTAATGTATTGTCTTATTACTCTTCTGATAGTGTCTTTTGATGAACAGAATTTTTACATGATCATGAAATACAATTTTTCTGTTTTTTTGTTATTGGCTGTACCTTTCTTCATGTCCAAGAAATCACTGCAAATCCAATGTGAAGATTCTGCTCTATGTCTTACTATAAAAGTTTTATTGTGACAAATTTTACATTTAGGCTTTTTATCAATTTTGAGTTAATTTTTTATGTAGTATTAGGTAAGGATGCAACTTTCTTCTTCTGTATATGTATATGTAGTTTTACCAACACCATTTGTGTAAAGACGGCCCTTTTACCATTGAATGGTCTTGACATTCTTGCTAAAATTATATAAATGTACATGTCAAGGTTTCTGGGGCTTTCTGTTTTAATCCATTTCTCAGTATGTCTGTTTTTATGCAAACATCACACTATTTGATCCTAGGGTTTTTACACCTTTCCAAGATTATTTTGGCTATTCTGGGCCCAATAAGTTTGATATAAATTTTAGCATGAATTTTCTGTTTCTTTTCAAATTGTGATCAGGATTTTGATGGGGATTACATTAAATCTACAGATCACTTTGGGTCACACTGGAATCTTAACAACGTAGAGCCTTCTTATGCATAAACCTTGGAAACGTTTCTATTTAATTCATTTAATTACATCCTTTTTAAATTCTCTCTCTCTTTTCTTTTTCTTGAGACAAGTTGTTCTGACTACAGTGCAGTGGTGACATTATAAACAACTGCACCTTAAAACTCTTGGGATCAAGTGGTTTTCCTGTCATAACCTCCGGTTGGGACCCCAGGCATGTGCCACCATGCCCAGATAAAATTCCTTTTTTTTTTTTTTTGAAGAGATAGGATCTGACTGCTGCTTAATCTGGTCTTAAACTCTTGACCTCAAGCAATCCTCCCACTTCAGTGAGCTAGGAGTCCAGGCATTAGCCACCACACTTCACCATTTTAAATTTCTTTTGGTGAAATTTTATAGTTTTCATAGTATAAGTCTTTCATCTCCTGGGATAAGTTAATTTCTAAGTTTTTTAAAATTTATTTTAGATTTCATTGAAATATAATTGTTTTCATAAATTTTTCTAAATTTTTTATTGTTACTGTAATGAAAATGAAACTAATTTCTTTACAGATTCATTCTGTTTCCTGCTACTTTGCTGAATCTATTAGCTCAATTTTTTGTGGAAATATTAAGAATAAATAGAAATTATATCTTCTAGAATGACAGATAATTTTATCTTCCCCTTTAAAAATTAAATGTCATTTATTAATTAATTTGTTTATTCTTTTTTTTTAATTGCTGTGGCCAAAATTTCCAGGGCTATTTGGAATAGAAGTAAGTGGTAACAGTAAAAATCCTTGCTATCTTCATGATCACTCTTTTAATCTTCATCACTGAGTATGGTATTTATTGTAAGTTTTTCATTTATACCTTTTATCAAGTCAAGGTTGTTTCTTTTAATTCCTAGTTCATTGAGTATTTTT
The DNA here is from genome assembly GCA_963574355.1 of Loris lydekkerianus. NCBI lineage: Eukaryota > Metazoa > Chordata > Mammalia > Primates > Lorisidae > Loris > Loris lydekkerianus. Next base: position 39,634 of record CAUYPK010141881.1, on the reverse strand, counting down.
ATTTTGAAAAAATACTAAATTTTGCTAAATTTCTTTTCTGCATAAATTGGGAAACTAATAGTTTATCCTCTTTCCTTTTTTTAATGTACTTTATAAATTGCTTGTTTTTTTGTGTTTTTCTTATGTTGATTTTCTTATGTTGAAACATTCTTGTAAACCAAGAATGAATCAAGTTACCCAGGGGATGTAATCTTTTAAATATGCTGTTGAATTTGGTTTGGTAGCATTTTATCAAGACCAAATAACATAATACTTGCATAAAAACAGGCAAACAAGTTAATGGAATATAATTTAGAACCCCAAAATAAAGCCATATATCTAAACCAAGTGATTTTTGATAAAGTAGACAAAAACATACACTGGAGAAATAATACCCTCTTCAATAAATGATGCTGAGAAAAGTGGATAGCCTTTTGTAGAAGAATGAAAATGGATCCCTATGTCTCACCACACATAGACACTCCAAAATGGATTAAAGATTTAAATTTTATCTCTAAAACCATAAAAATTTTAGAAGAAAACCTAAGAAAATTTTGGAAATTAGCCTAAGCAAAGAATTGTCAGCTAAGGCTACAAAATTAAATAAAACAAACCCAAAATTAAACAAATGGAACTTAAATTAAAAAGCTTCTACACTGCAAAAGAAAAATATCAGTCTACAGATATTTAACAATAAAACAGACAGTCTACACAAAGAATGAGAGGAAATTATCACAAACTATCTGAAAAAAAAGACAAATATACAGAATCTACAAAGATCTCAAACAATTCAGGAGATGAAAACAAATAACCCTTCTAAACAGTATATAAATGACATAAACATTTTTAAAAAGATACACAGATGGCCAAAATAATTGTTGATCATCACTAGAAAAATATAAATTAAAACACAATTAAATTAAAAAGTTAAAAAAGAATAAGTGTTGGTGTGGATGTGGTGAAAATGGAATGCTTATCATTGAGAATGTAAGCCCCTACAACCTCTATGCAAGGAAGTATGGAAATTTCACTAAGAACTAAAAGTAAATGTACCATTTGATATAGTAATCTCACTACTGGCAATCTAATGGGGAAAAAATCAATATATCAAAAACGATACCTGCATCCATATGTTTAGTACAGCACAATTCACAATAGTAAAGACATGGAATCAATCTAAGTATATATCAAGTGATAAGTAGATAAAAAACATGTGTTTGTGTGTATGTGTGTGAACAAATGGATAGATAGATAGATAATAGAATATTCCTCCGCCATGAAAATTAAAATAATGTCAATGGCAGCAACTTGGGTGGACATTATGCTTAGTGAAGTGAATATGGATGGAAAATGAAATATTTTTTCATCTATAAGTGGGAGCTAAGATATGAGTATTGCCAATTACCTAATGGATACAATGTACAATGTACAGTAGAAGTGCAGACTTCACTTCTACAGAATATATCTATCTAACAAAACTTCACTGTCCCCCTTAAATCTATTGAAATAAAAAGAAGGAAAGAAAGCATAACCTAGTTACAAAATTAGGATTGAGAAAAATTATTTGTAAAGGTTTTTCTCAAGTCCTCCATGATATTTCCCACATAAAAATTATATGTTAAAATGTAGGACACAATATATTATACTATTTTTTGAAGACCCACAATATACATTATTATACTAAAAGATCTGAGGTGATGGAGCATATAATAATGCATATGAATAATTTTATATGTGTAAGTATTAAGCAATGCACAATTCCTTTTCTTTGTGTATGAGGCCAAATAAACTCCCTTAACTGATCAGCTTGTCAGTATAGTGGCAACAAATGACAAGGTATCATTTCTTGCAATGGGACTTCTATAAAGGTTTCTGTCACAGTAACTGGTATGGTTAGAAAAAAATCTAGGTTTTAATAGCAAAGATTGTTAAAAGTTTAGAACCATGTTTTGGCAAAGATACCTATGACTATACATTTAAGAACTGTCATCAAAAACATCTTCCCATTGTCTATACTGAGGAAGAGAAAGACAAGTGGAGACAAATAAGAATAAATTAATGAATAGAAAAAACGTATCAATGACACAGAAGAAATTGAAGAGAATGGCAATGATAGTGATCTTGAGCACTAGGTAGAACTAAATCATTTCTACACCTGGGAGCCTAGAAACAAAAGAAAATGGAGGATAAGATTGAGTAGGAAGAGGAGGAAAGGAAAGACAATAACAAAAGGGTAAGCAGGAAGGAAAAGAAAAAAATATTAGTAGTGAGAAAAAATGATAAAAATATTACATGAACATTGTATGGATTATATCTGCTTAGGTAATGGGAAGAAAGTTCTTAGAAATATGGGAACATCAAGGAAGGAAAGATAAAACATTTAATAATTAAAAAGATGAAAAAATAAAATAAAATAGTACTGGGATAAATTTTAAATACATATGTGTGTGTGTGTATGCTAATAAAACGGAGGAATATATGGTACAGCACATAAAATTGTAAGTAGAGGTAAATGTAGTACATTTTCATGACACATACACTTCTCTATGAAAATATAACATAAAACATTGATCCCTACAAGGTTAGGAAATTCATACTATTCACTACTATGCTAAACAGAAAAATCATCAAAGTATTGACATTACAATGCTTTATGTACCAAAGAATTAATAAGTAAACGAGATGAAATTAGTTCTATTATTATTCGATACTAATTAGTTTGATGTAAGCATTCCAAATTGTATAAAAAATCAACACATTGTACTTCACAAATGCATAAATGTATTTATGATCTATGTGCATCTGTCTTAATAAAAAGGGAAAAAAAGGAATTAATAATTCCAAAAGCTAGCACCTTGTTTCTAAAAGCAAATATTAAATACATGCACTTAGAGCTAGTTAAATAAAACGAAGGAATATAAGGTACAGCACATAAAATTGTAAGTAGAGAGGTAAATGTAGCACATTTTCATGACATATACACTTCTCTGTGAAAACATAACATAAAACATTGATCCCTACAAGGCTAGGAAATTCATACTATTCACTACTATGCTAAACAGAAAAATCATCAAAGTATTGACATTACAAAATCAGCAGGCCATCAAGTTCTACTTGATATCTGAATCCTATTAAACATACAAGATGCAGTCTCGACAGAGTTATTTAAACAGACACACTCTATACATACTGAAAGTACAGATATCAACTTTTGATTAAGGACACAAATAAAAATGAAATGAAAATCTTATTTTGATTATTAAAACAAAAACATTAAATGAATTCTAGCTAAATATAGCAGTATATTAAAAGAAGAATATATTTTGACCAATTATGGTTTATTGTAGGAATTAAAGGATGCTTTAATATTAGAAATTCTATTTATGGCATTTATCATATTATTAGTTTTAAAGATTAAAACTGCTTTTTTTAAATGTTGGAAAGACTTTCAATAAAATTCAATATTTATCCTTCATAAGATAAAAATCACAGTGCAACACTGAAAAAACATTTCTGGAAAAATGTTATAAATAAACTATGTACCTATATATACATATAAATAAGCATGCACATTACTCTAAAATTATGGTATACTATTTTCTACCACATAAATGAAAAATACTAAATTTCAGAGCCTTCAAAATAATAAAATTATGTTCATAAGTTTATGTGTATTAGGTGTTTGTAGTAATATACATTACCTTTGACCATTAGCTGCCTGTGGGGGAATGATGGGAGATCAACTGCTAAATTTCTACTTCAGAGTGCTTTAAATGATAACTTTTTATTTCAAAAACAATTAAGGGTACAAATATTTTTGGTTTTGTGGATAAAATTGTATCGGGGCTTTCAGTGTATCCATCACCAGAATAGGAAACAACTTGTACTTGATGGGTAGATTGTTATCACTCACCTTCCACACTACACTCCCTTCTAAGTGTCCAATGGCCATTACTACTCCTTATGGCAATATATACCTTTCATTTAGCTCCCAACTACATGTGAGAATATGTGGTATCTATTTTTCCATTCCTGAGATACTTCACTTAAGATAATGGACTCCTGTTCCATCCAAGTTACTGCAAAATACATTATTTTATTATTTTATATAACTGAGTAGTACATTATGATGTGTGTGTATGTGTGTATATGTGTGTGTGTGTGTGTGTGTTGGGGGATATTTTCCTTAGCAGTTGATAGCACTTTGGTTGATTCCAGATCGTTGCTACCGTGAATTTTACTGCAATAAACATGTGGGTAGAAGTGTCATTTGTATAAAACTGCTAATTTTTCTTTAAGTGCCTACCCAGTAGTGGGATTGCTCGAGCAAATGGTAGGTCTGCTTTTCTTTGAGGAATCTCCACACCGTTTTACATAGTGATTGTACTAGTATATATATCCCCCAACAGTGAATAAACATTCTCTTTTTGATGCAACTGCACCTACAATTGTTTGACTTTTAATAACGGTGATTCTGATAGGGGTAAAGTGGCATCTCATTCTTTTTATTGAATTTGCATTTCTTTGATAATTAGTGATGTTGAGCATTTTTAATAAGCTTGATGATCATTCATCTTTTGAGAAGACTGTGTTCATGTCTTTTGCCCACACTTTGATGGGCTCATTTGGCTCTTTGCTTACAGATTTGTTTGAGTTAATTGTAGGTTCTGTATTTGAGTTCATTGTTGGATGTATAGTTTGTGAATTTTGCTTCCATTCCACAGGTGTCTATTTACTCTATTGACTACTTTGCTGTGCAGTAACTTTTTAGTTTAATTAAGGGTCCCATATATTCATTTTGACTATTGTTATATTTATTTGGGGGTCTTACTGATAAATGCTATGTCTAGCTGAACATCTAGAAAAATGTTTCCTATTTTTTCTCTAGAATTTTTATAGTTTCACGTCTTTCAACTAAGTTTTAATCCATTTTAGCTAATTTTTCCATCTGGTGAGAAATAAGGCTCCAGCTTCATTCTTCTGCATGTGGTTATCTGATTTTCCCAGTATCATATACTGAATAGGCCACCACTTCCTCAGTGTATGTTTTTGACTGCTTTGTTGACAATCAGTTGGCTATAGCCCTATGGTTTCATTTCTGAGTTCTCTATTCTGTTCTGGGTCTAAATGTCTACATTTATACCAATACCATGATGTTTAATTTAGTGTAGACCTGAAGGTGGGTAATATTATGCCTCTAAAAATTTGTTCTTTTTGCTTAGGAGGGTTTGGTTACTTGGTCTTTTTTTTTGGTTTCAAGTAAAGTGTAAAATTATTTTTCTACATCTATTAGAAATGACATTGGAATTTAGAATGGAATTGCATTGAATCTTTAAATTATTTTAGGCAGTATGGACATTATAAAAGTGTCAATTCTTCCAACATATGAGCATGGACTATTTCACCATTTGTTTGTGTTATCCCTGATTTCTGTATCTTTTATTTTCTGTATCTTATAGTTTTTCTATATCTGTATTTTTATCTGTATCTTATAGTTTTCCTTGTAGAGATCTTCCATTACTTTGTTAAGCATATCCCTAGTTATTTTATTTTCTTTGTAGCTATTATAAATGATATTAAGTTCTTGACATAACTTTTAGCTAGACTATTATTAATTAGTATATGGAAGTGCTGTTGATTTGTGTATATCAATTTTATAATCTGAAATTGTACTGAATTTTTTTATTAGTTCTCAGGGTCCTATGGTGAAGTTTTTAGGGTTTTGTTGGTATGAGATCATATCATGGGCAATCCAAAAGTTTATTCAGTTCTTCTAGATTTTCTAAATTTTTGTGTAAAAGTTTTCATAATATTCACAAATGACATTTTCTATTTCTGTGGAATCAGTAGTAATATCTCCATTTTCACTGCTAATAATTTTATCTGGGTTCTTTGTTTTCTATTTCTTGTTGATTTCTTTATTTTTTTTAAAGTACCAACTTCTGGTTTTGTTTAATTGATCTTATTATTTTTTCTTCCATTTTATTTCATTTTTCTCTCAGTCTGCACTCTCTCTCTCTCATTATTATTATTCTGCTACCTTTGTGTTTGGTTTGCTTTCTTATTCTAGTTCCTTTATGTCTGACACACTAGGTCATTAATTTATGATCTTTCTGTCTTTTTAATGTGAATGTTTAAGGTTCTGAATTTCTCCCTTAATACTGCTTTTACCCAAGGGTTTTTTTTTTTTTTTTTTTTTTTTTTTGGATTCTTGTATCATAATTGTCATTCAGTTTGAAAAACTTTTAATTTTTATCTTAATTTCTACATTGACTAAATGATTGTTCAGCTACAGGGTGTTTAATAGACATAAGTTTGTGTATATTTGAGAGTTCCTCCTGGAGTTGATTTCTAGTTTTAGTCTACTAAAATTTGAGAAAATACATGAAATAATTTTGATTTTTTTAATTTGCCAACCCTTGATTTGTGAATTGTCATATTAGCATGGAAAATGTCCATGGGCTAATGAGAAGAACATATATTGTGCTTTCATTTATTTATTTATTTTGGAAAATCATCTGTAGATGTCTGTTAGGTCCATTTGTTATAGTATCCTGTTTAGGTCCAAGATTCTTTGTTGATATTTTGCCTAGATGATCTAGTCAGTGGAATATTGAAATTCCTTGCAAATATGATGTTGCTGTTTATTTCTTTGCCTATTTCTAGTAGCATTTGATTTAGGAACCCAGGAGCTCCTGTGCTAAGTACATATGTAAGAGGTCTGAAAATTAAGTTCACAAACTCATCCTCAAAAATGTGCTGCATGTTTCATTACCAAATATCACTATGATCACTTTTGAAGTACTCTTCTTGGGAAGTATCCACCAACACCAGCACCTAGTCCATCCTTCAAAGCAATTTGCAATACTTTTTTCTAAAAAGGCCATCAGAGCTATCATCATATTACTCTCAATGGCCTGAATGTCTTCCAAATGCCTCCCTTTCAGGATTGCCTTTATTGTTAGGTAAAAAAGAAAGTCACTAAGGATGTATCGTGAGTAGGGAGACTGTTTCAGTATGTTTATTTGTTTACTGGTTAAAACCTCCCTGGCAGACAGTGCCTTGTGAACTACTGTGTTGTCTTGTTGCAAGAGTCTAAGTTGTTGGCAAAAATTTCAGGTCATTTTCATCTAACTTTTCCGTGAAGTTTTTCAGCACTTATAAATAGTAAACTTGTTTAACTATTTGTCCAGTCAATACAAATTCATAATAAATAATCCCACTGATATCAGAAAAATTTAGCAACATTGTTTTGATTCTTGATTTGGACTTAAAATATTTTGGTCTTAGAGAACTGGCTGACTTTCATTGTGCACTTTGACACTTTGTTTTTGGATTGTATTGGTACATGCATGTTTCATCACCAGTGATACACAACCCAAAAGAGCATCTTGCCTCTCCCTAAGGTCTTTGCAAAATTCAACTCTCCTCTGCTTTTGTTCATTAGTGAGCTCCTTTGGGACTATTTTTGCATACACCATTCTCATAACTATTTCTCTATGAATGTTTACTTGATCTGCTATGCTTCTCACAATAAGGCGATGATCTTTACAAACAATTTGACAAATTTTTGCAGTATTATCATCAGTTTTGTGCATGACGGCATGTGCATGAACTTAATTGTTGGACCTTTTTGTAGTATTGTTATATCTTCTTACTGAATTTCTTCCATTGTCGTTATATAATGATCTTCTTGTCTTTTTTTACCAACATTAATGTAAAGTTTATTTTATATCAGATAGGAATAGTTACTCCTACTTGATTTTTGTTTCTGTTATGTGGAATTTTTTTTTTCATTTCTTTACCTTGAATATATATGTATCTTGTGGGTTAAGTGGGTTTCCTGGAGATAGCAGATACTTGAGGTGTGCTTTTACATCTATTCAGCAGCATTAAGACCTGTGTTTAATGTTAGTATTTATAGGTAACATATTGTTTGATGTAATGTTAATTACAAATTACTAATTAATTCATTTTCTCCTCTATGTTACTGTTTTTATAACAGTTGTGAGCTTTAACATTTGGGTGTTTTTACACTGTTGGGTATCAATTGTTCTTTCCCATGTATAGAGCACTTTTGAACATTTTATTTAAGGAAGCTCTAGTGTTGACCATTTCTCTTTGTCTCTGCATGTTTTGGGAAGACTTTATTGCTCCTTCATTTATGAAACTTAGTTTTGTACAATACAAAGTTCTCATCTGGCCATTACTCTATTTACAAAGTCTAAAAACAGGACACCAGTTTATTTTGGCTTGGAAAGGCTCTGCTGAGAGGTCTGCTGTTAGTATGATGGGTTTTCCTCTCATGTAACTTGTTGCCTTTTTCTGTCCCCTTCTAGAATTTTCTCCTTCACTTTGATTTTGGTCAGACTGATGACTATATTTCTTGGTTATGTTCTACTTGATATGAATCTTCTAGGTGTTTGATGACTATTTTTGTATCTAAGTATCTAAACCTCTAGTGAAACCAAGGAAGTTTTCATCTCTTACCCCATCAAATGTTTTCCATGCTTATTGCTTTTCCTTCTTCTCCTTCTGTGATATCTATAAGTCTTGTATTAGCTCACTTTGCATATTCCTATATTTCTGACAGTGATAGTTCACTCTTCTTTATTCTTTTGTCTCCATTTTTTTTTTTTTTTTTTTTTTTTTTACTGGCAGTGTTATTTTGAAATCTTTGTCTTCAAGCTCTGAAATTATTTTATTCTGATTAGTTGAGTCTGTTGTTAAAGTTTTCTGATGAATTTTGAAATTTTCTAAATGACTCATTTCTTTAAGTTTGTTAACTCTTCTAAAGTTATCTACCTTTTTTGAATTTTTCATTCATTTTCTGAATTAATTTTTGGTTTCTTAGATATTGATTTCTACCATCTCAATTCCATTCATCTTCCTTGCCATCCATGACATGAATTCCATATTTATCATTTCAATGATTTCTTTTGGAGTTGAAATTTATTAGTGAAGAGCTATTGTGATCATTTAGAGATGTTAAGATATCCTGCTTATTCATTTTTTTCCCCCTGCTTTTCATGTTTCTGGAGTTTTTATGCTGTTTTCTTGTCACGTGGGGCCATTTTCTCTAAGCTCAGAACAGATAGCATATATGGTACAAAAATTTTCTTCCACCTAAGACCTCTGTTGCTCAGTGAATTTAAGGAAAGGTCCCTATGTAGTGTGCTTAGATACTACTTCTAAATTTTCACCAGGGAGGAGAAGGGTGAATTTACTCTGGGCCTTTAATACCTCTGCTGTTCTGTGTCTCCCCTTTGCTCCTGTGGTTACCCCAGGGCAACTGTGGCAGGTATGATTCTTTGCAAGGTGGGGCTTGCTGGCAGGGAGGGGCATGTGTGGGGGACAGAGGAGGTCCACTGGACATAGCAAACATTTGTGCAGCCCTGGGTAGCCGAGGTGTCAGGCACATGGGCAGAGCAAGGTCCATGCAAGACACTATGTAGGGTATAACTAGCATTCAAGGTGTAGCAACCCTGTAGGCCAACATGAAGCAGGGCAGAGAGGGCCACAAGTTCTAAGCTTTCTAGCAGGTCACAGCTCATTCACAGAGTAGAGCTGTACTCTCAGACAGAGTGGACATATAACTCAGGCTACTTACATGTTATGGCACCCATGGGAATGGACTGGGATGGCCACAGGGCATGACTCATGGGTAGGGTATATGTAGATGTGGTAGTGAGGGTGCCTCTGTAGTACCTGCCTGTGAATACCATCTGCCTAGATCCAAATTCTCTGGCTGTACTTGGGGCCTTTCTGACAGTGGTGGTGGACAGGGTGTGCCACAGGCTATAGGCATGTTCTCTACCTAGGTACCATGGGAAGTTCAGGTGAGGATGATCTCCCAGGCCATAGCAGTGGACATTGGGTCTGTGGTCTTCTGCTCTGCCTAGTCACCCCGCTGCCTCAGGAAGCAACAGATCACATGCAAGTGCCAGGATTCCCCACTCCCTCCCTGCCTGGCAGAGGGAAGCATAGACAGCAATCAGATATCCAACTCCTAGGCAAAAGTAGTATTGCAGCAGAGGGATGTTACAAGGATAACAGCCACAGTGCCACAGTGTCTAACATTCTCAAGCAGCTGGCCCTTCCTCTCTAAAGCAGCACGGTAGCACAGCCTCCAGTCAGGTCTCAGTGACAGTTTAGAGGGCTGCGGCAGTGGAAAGGCCTTTCTGCTGCTCCAGTTTCAGTACCTTCAGTGAAGGCATAGAACCCAGGATGTTCTTCTCTGTCTGTTTCCCACTTGGACACCTTTCCTAATTACCTCTAATCCTGCTTAACAGCTCATCACATTTCTATCTTCTTCATTTCATCCCTGCCTCCTATCTGTAATACCCAGAGCTCTCACTCAGATGACTGATGCAAAGGTGGATTTCTAGTCACTAGTTTTATTCTCCCAGGACCACAAAGTGCTGCTGTGCAGCCTGCTTCTAGTCCACCATCTTGGCCCTCCTCTCCTAAATAATGTTTTTTTGTTTGTTTTTGTTGTTGTTCATTTTGACCTTCCCCATACATCTCTTTTGGATATAAAAAAATGTTTAAAAGTAAAATGATATAATTTATAATAAAACAAATATGACCATAAAGAATTTTCTTCATATATAAATAATATTGTTACCTAATTTCTTACGCACAGTCCTCCAGGAGTTTTGCCAAGTTATCTAGATCTTTTATATGGGGTTTTTAAACATGAATGTAAATCAGAAAGTTGTCAGTCAATGTTAGTATATTTGATAGGAGAGATTAGAAAGAATGTTTAGTAAATTTTAGTATTATTGATCAAGTTCTACAATTTTTATCTATTAATACATTGATTTAAATCAAAGAAGAAATGATTTAGATATATCTAAAAAATTTCCTTTACAGTGTGGTGCCTGTGGCTCAAAGGCATAGGGCACTGGCCCCATATACCAGAGGTGGCAGGTTTAAACCCAGCTGCAGCCAAAAACTGCAAAGAGAGGAAAAAAAAAAAAAAAAAATTTCCTTTACCACTGAAGCAACTAGGCATTTTTGTTTCCTAATAAGTTTAATTGAAACAAAGGTCTGCATACAATTGTATTACTAACAGTAAAATACCTATATTAAGTTTTCCTATGTATGGAAGAGTGAGGAAAAAATTGAAGGTTAACTTAAAGAGAATTAAGAATTAAGGAAGTTACCGTTAACTTTGTATCCCTGATTTCAAAATCATAGTACAAAGAATTTTAGATTTTTTACTTGACTTGATATCTAATATGAACACCAGCAGGATGATAGTATCATGATTCAGTGAGTCTTCAATATAAACTGTCAAAAATGGGAAGCTCCTTTGCACATTTTGGCCAGTGACCTTTCAATTGCAGGGAATGACTAATATACAACAGTTTTTCTATATCTTACAATATGTTCTTTATATTGTTGGGCATTTATCAAAATTACATGAAAACCTTCCTTAAAATCAAATTTTAAGTTGGGTTATTTGAAATATGATGTTGATAGCTAGAACTATAACCTAAAAATTAATGAGGATTCTGTCTTTTATACTTAGTTGACAAAAGCATGTAATTAATAAAGGAAAACTATTAAAGGAAATGGAGTACATACAAGCAAATCTCAAGCAGGCCTTTTTAAAAGAGTTTCTTGGATGGGTTTCAGCTTAGTCTTTAAATCTTCAAATTTTGCCTGCATTATTTGGGACACACATTTATTGTTCTAAGAAGAAATTTCATTAGCCTTCAAAAAATTTTAAACTAGACATGAAACGAAAAGGAATTTAAGAGTGTATGTATGTACGTGAATGACTTTAACATAGGATTTGTATTATGTAAGTTGAGATCTATATCACTGACGCTGTTGCTCTGAAATTTTTAACTAGTAAATATAGCATGGAGTATCTAAAAGCTATGTGTTGAAGAATGGTGCAGGAAGAATGAAACTGGCAACTTAACAAGTGCAGAAACTTTCTGACAAGTTCAACAAGGTAAGAATATTTACTATACTGTGGATCAAGAATTCTTAAAAAGACTCAGAAATTAGTACAGTAAGGGCCTGAAGCAAAAATGGAGAAAACCTATCCTCTGAACAAAACAAAAACAATGTCCAAAACCAGAGCCACATATAAATAGACACTTTGATTTGAGATATGGTTGAAACACTGGTGAAAGGAGACTCTTTTTTTTTTTTTTTTTCCACAGTTTTGTCCAGGTCTGGGCTTGAACCCACCACCCCTGGTATATGACCCTGGTATATGGGGCCGGCCCCCTACTCCTTGAACCATAGGCGCCACCTAGGAGACTCTTTTTAATAACAATGCTGAGTCATATAGTTGTGAAAGAAAGGGGGAAAAAAATCTCTAAACACAAATTTGCCTTTACACACTAATATAATTCCAAAGAAACTGGAATTTCAGCAAATATTCTGCAAGGAAACCAATGAGAACAATTTTTTGCTCTTTGAATAGGCAAGTTTCTTAAATACTGCACAAAAAGTAAAAACCAAGAAAGATAAAAGAAAATAAAAGATCACATTAACTCTTTGACCATTTTGCTTCCCAGACAGAAATGTTTGCAAAAGTTGTGTTTATGCCTGTAATTTTACATTCTCACTTCTGTTTCTTTATATATGTTATTTCAATTGGTTGTTGGTCTACTACACAACTTCTTTGAAATGACTTTAATCTAAGTGCTTGTTAATCTTTATCTTGACAAGCCAGAGTAAATCCTTGTCCTCAGAATACCTTGAGCAGTTTTTGATACAATTGTCTACTTACTCTGAAATGAAACATGCTATTCTTTAGGGTTCGATGACTCCATACATTAGTCATGGAGTCATGTTAGTTTTTTTCTAATAATCTTTATTGCATATTTCACTGCTAATGCTATAACATGACAATTTATCATGACTATAATCTACATTTTTCTTTATATTTTCTTTTTTAAAATTAAATCATAACTGTGTACATTTATGGGGTACAGTGTGCCGATTTGATATACAAAATGGAATGCTTATATCAAATTGATTAACATAACCATCGCAACTCATTTGCGCACCATGCAATGGTACCTTTCAAATCTACTAAGATAGAGTATAAATGTCTGACCATAACAAATAAGTAAGAGAGGTGATGGCTATGTTAATCAATTTCTTTTCATTTTCGCTGAGCATTGTCATCAGATCTCATGACTTTAAAATACATGTATATGCTGATTATCTCCAAACATATTTCTTCAGCCTTGGAGTATTCCTAACGCTCAGTCTCATACATTTAATTGCCTGCACATCTCAGTCTACACATAGATGCTATAAAAATCTCAAGTTTAAGTTTCTTACAACAGAATTCATCATTCACTTCAGGTGCCAGGATGCAAAATATGTTCCTTTTCCAGTCATCTCCCTAGATTAAAGAACATTTTTTTCTAGAAAACTAGGAATATTCCTTTTCCTTGAACTCTTATATTTAATCCATCTTGAAATCCTGTTGCTATTGTTTCTTAAATATAATGTAACTCTAATTTTTGAAGGGTTCTTAAACCAGTATATTGAGAGTCAAGTATTTGGACCCTTTAATACAAGGTATATATCAAAAAGGCTTCTCTGAAATAAAACCTCTGCTTTTCTCCCTGTATTGTGTATCTTTAATGAAAATAACTCCTAAATCTTTCATCTAATTCCAAAGAAAATATTTACCTATTACCAAAAGAAAGGAAGAAAGAGAAACGTTTAGCATTCAAATTAAGTAGTAAATAGTAATAACAAACTATTGGTGACATCTACAGTTTTTCACAAGCCGAAACAAAATATTTCAACTTATTTTCACTATTTTGTCCTACAATAGTGTCAAAGAAAGCGCTGACAATGTTTGCATTAAATAGTTTGTGAAAATTGAACAAAGACTCTGCGCTGGTAAATACATTGTCTTCTTTGGTGAGATGATTTACTACCTTGACAGTTTCACTGTTGATGAGGACATGAGAAATTACTTTTACTGCAGGCTGTATGATATGTGGAACTTTTATCAGATGGTTGTTATTAAACATTGTTTAAATGAAAAGTAACACAGTCTTCTTTAATGGGCTGAATGTTCAAAAGATTAGCAAACAAAAAAGCTTCCAGCGTGAAATGAATTTTTATGGCTTTCTTCTTGGCACAATGCCATAGTATCAAAGTTTGAGATGATTTTATGAGAGCTAACTGGAGTGGTCTTAATTCCCAATTCACCTAGGAAGCTCTAAAATACTAAGTATTGTCTTTGGTTTCTTTTTGGAAGACTTTATTTTTTTCTTTAGCCTTTCTTGATCTTACCATCTCTGGAAACACACGGTTTATACCTGCAAATACTTTTCAACACAAAGTAAAGAAGAAGGAGTGATAAGAGCAAAGGCAATAACCATATCCTGATGAAAAATCTAGACGGAAGGAAATGCTCTGTTTTTGAAGTAAAGAAAGCATTTATACTTTAATTACAACTCCAACTATATTTCACTTCTTGTGTGACCTTGAGAAATGCATTTCACTGTGAAAACAAGAAGCATTTATTAGAATCTTTTATTAAACGTGATCACCATATAAATATTAGTATGTTAAAATAATAGAATAAATATTCTGTATTCATATGCTACCAATTAATAATGAATATTTAATTTAGGTAGAGATCAATATTTTAAAAAGTATATTTTCTGAATAGAAGAGGACTAACTATAGGGTAAGTGGTAGTCAGGAATAAAAACCTACTAAAATAGTACTACCAAGATTTTTAATATCGGGAACAAAAAATAAATAAGTATACCAATTTGCCTTCAGAATCTGTCCTATACAAATAACTTTTAATTGCACTGATAAATAGGAGCTCATGGTAATACCCTAGATTTAAAGATGCTTAATGAAAATTGTATTATTTATTGGCATATTTCTATTCTCAAGTGTAATAATCATAGTAGGATTATTAATGAGTTACAGAAACTCAGTTTGTCATTCACACATTATCTATACTTCTTCCCCCTAACTACTTTCTTTAGTCATAAACCAATGTCACAAATCCAAATTATACTTTACAATACTTCTCTTGCTTGTCCAATTGGCTAGATTTGACTTACTAACCATTTTGTTTTGTTTAACAAAATCTCTTTACTATTGTCTTGCATGACAATACAATTATCTGTTTATTTGCTATTTTTTTTCTTTTGGTTTTAGTTTTGTTTGAATGGGCTAAATTATCTTTCTTCTTATCAAGTTTTACTCTATTTTCCCCTGTACTACTAAATTTTATGTTGTAATTTCCCAGAATTCTGCCCTACTCTCTGCACATTTTTACATTCTTTCTCTGATTGTCCTCATTCACTTTACACTGAGGGTCAATGATAAACCATGAACTAAGTCATTTCAAAATTATCATACCTCTGAGACTCCTGACTCAAACTTCCAAATATACAATTATAATTTTTTTTATTTTCTAAAACAATGATTTATAAAGAAATCACACTCAAACTCTTATATTACTTCAGAGGAACCTCCAGATTATTTATGCCTTTTTACATATCATTTACTTTACTATTAAGGTGCCTTAATAATACATCTATATAGCAAATTAAATAATTAAAATTTTACTCAAAGTTCCATGAATTTAGTATGTCCAACATGGATTTCATTAGTCTTTTTTTCCCTAGACCAAAGCATTTGCAACTTTTCAAATGTTTTTTCTTTCCTAAGGGACAATATGCAAACTTAAGTCAGAATTCTGAAAGGTCATTCTAATTATCTCCATTCTAATACATTTCACATTCTGTTACATTCTGTATCTTAAATATTTTTAATTGTAGATACCTCCCTATAGTCTTCTGCAAGAATCTAAACACAAATAATGGCATTGATCTACTATAAAAATTAAATGAGCTCTAAAGCTCACATTTTCTCACTATCCCCTATACTTCACACAATTTTAGTCTTTAAATATTATTTTTTATATTATTTGTACATATACATATATGTGCATGCACATATCTCTATAGATGTGTATAATTTTCATGCATATTTTTGATATATATACATATATGCTTTTCTTATATACATTTACTCAGATGCTTAATATCTTTTAATATATTTTAATTTCCCTTACAACCAATTTCAAAATAGTTAAAAGAGTAGGTATAGTTCACACGTACAAAGTTAAATGAGTTTGTGAGTATCTTTTGCTGTAACACTATATAGGAGAAAAAAGTAAATTCCTTTAATCCAACAACTATTTTAGGTATGCATATGCAGGAAGGGTGGACACTCCTTAGAAATCATTAAACTGAGTTTATTGTTTTCTGATTTAAGATATTGAGAATTTCTAACTGTTATAAAAGACAAACTGGAAGCAACCAAGATGCCATTAAGGAGGTAAATAAACTGTGGTACACACAGACAATGAAATATTTCCTAGCACGAATGAGACTCTAAAGTCATGAAAAGACAATCAGGATACATGCCACATATTACTAACTGAAAAGAGACAGTCTGACATGTACACACTGTATGACTCCAACCCTGAGCCAGCCTGGAAAACCCAAATCTGTGGATATAATTAAAAAAAGTCAGCAGTTTCTGGGTAGCCAGGGGCAAGGGAGGGATGACTGTATGAAGCACGGAGGATCGATAGGGCAAGGAATCTATATTGTATGATATGATAATGGTGAGACATGTTATTATACATTTATCCAAACTTAGTGAATGTGTGTTTTTTTGGGAGATAATGATGTATTAATGGAGGTTCTACACTTATAACAAATGTACCACTCTGGTAGGAGACATTAATAAGCAAGAAGGGTATACATTTGTGGGCACAGAAGTATGTGAGAAAACTTTGTACCTTCTTCTCAATTTTTTTGTTAACTTAAAACTACTGTAAAAGATAAAATGTACTTAAGAAAATCTCAGAGATTGCAAAAGCAGTGTACATACAATTGGATAATTTGATTTATAAATAAAATGGTTTGCATTCTGAAGCTGCACACTCTATATTCATTGATCTCCTTATGTGTCTATATGTTCTGGTGCCATAAAGTTCAAATTAACCAAAAACCTAGACCTGGAAATCTTAGCTTTTTAAAGCATATACATGTGTATACACACACATTCACACACACACACACACACAAAAAAAAAAAAAAAACCTTTTTTTTTTTAACAGAGGTAGTTTCCTATTTCCCAAAATCCTTTTCAATAATTAAAGTTATTCATTAAATGAGTCTGTATTGAGAGTTCACAACATTCTAAGCACTGATCTAGGTGTTAAAGGTACAAAGATAAATTAGAATGAAGCACCTCACCTTACCAGGCTATTGTCTGCCTGGGAATTTTTCAGATAGCTCCTGCATCCTCAACTAAACCAAGGAATAAGCCAACATAATGTGTTGGATCCAGAATTAAAACAGAATGTGCTTTTGAAAACAGCTACCACAAAAACAGAAGTTGGTGTTCAGTTAGGCAAAAGGAGACCCTGAAGTCTTCAGAAATCGAGCATGGACGCTAAGACCCTAGATGATACCACGGACATGAGATGAAAGGTAAGAATTCATGAGGAGAATGATTCTGGGCTGCGGTCGGTTGTTGCTCAAATCAACTTATTTTGCTTGTGTATATTATCTGATATTCTAGTCAGGGCATGTATTATCTTCCCTTCTTTATTGAAATGTCTTAGAGAAATGAGGTAATACATTATTTCAACATAATAGGAAGTTGTTTGTCTCTAATGTCATACATGCCCACCCATCACCCTTATGGAGTCAAAAAAAAAAAAAGAGGACAAACTATGTATAAGTCACACATATGTATACAATAAATTTTTAAAATAGGCTCTGTTCCCTTGGTGTGAAGTTACAGTTATCACTTCAAATCAATAACAAAGAGGAATTATGTAAAAAATAATGATATTTAAGTGGCTAAAAATCAGCAAAATACAGGTGAAATTTAAGTTATTATTTATGTTATATGTTTGACTGTTTCATTGATGATGTAGTAATATTTGAATAAGTAACAAAATAAATACAATTAACAAATGAACGTATTATTATTCTATGACATTTATTGTATATTCTCAATGTAGTCAGATCTCCATTATTTGGTATAACCATGATTTTCACAGAATTTGTGTTCTATAGATATTAAGAATTAAAAGTTAGACTCAAAAGTAATTTTATTTAAAATGTACTTTTATATATTTTTACTAAATATAGACTGAAGTAGGAGAAACATCTATATTTTTTATTTTTTCAAAAATATTTCTATGCATTAGGAAAAAATTACTAAAATTAAAAGGTTAATACATATAAGCAAATGATATCAACACCTTAAATTTAGAGGAAATAAATATTACTCAATTAACATTTTAAAAATCATTAAGTTTTATTCAAAACAAAACTATTGAACATTCTGTAGTCAATTTTGATCTTTTTTTTTTTTTTTTTTAATTTTTGAGACAGAGTCTCAAGCTGTCACCCTGGGTAGAGGGCTATGGCGTCACAGCTCACAGCAACCTCAAAGTCCTGAGCTTAAGTGATTCTCTTGCCTCAGTCTACCAAGTCACTGGGACTACAGGCATCCGCTATAGTGCCCAGCTATTTTTAAGTTGCACTTGTCATTGTTGTTTGGTAGGCCTGGGCTGGATTCGAATTCGCCAGCTTTGCTGCATGTGGCTGGCACCCTAGCCACTTGAGCTACAGGATCTGAGTTCAATTTTGATCTTGTTAGTCACATAAATAATTGACATCATGGGGATATACATATTTCATCTAGATTTACGTATATACATTTACAAATTAGGGATTGTTTAATATGATAGTATGTTTCTCAACCATCGTATGTGACTGTTGTGAATACCAGTAATTCTAGAATGTCACTGGACCCATGAATTGAAACAAAGTGAAGAAAGGAAAAAAGTTGCTCAGCTCTACTGGATAATGATACTTGGTTATGCAGGAATATGTTGCATGTATGCTGAGAAGAAGGATTTGACAAGATAATTAGTCTTTTCTCTTACCTAAATGGTTGTGCTATTCAAATTGTCTCCACACTCTGTCACAGTGCATTCTGTAGTGTAGGCAGCAGCATAATGCACAAATAATCTCAATATTCAGACATCCTTTATTCCAATGTCATTGGTAGGGGGTGCAGTTCAGCATTACCCCAGCTCCAGGAAGAAATTACTCACAGAGACAGGCATTTCGAATTACGGGCACCCCGTGCAACTCTGACCGTTGATTCTCAAGTGACAGAAGTGCCCAAGTGGACTTCACCAAATTATTTTTCTGTCGGTTATAAACTGCATGTCCTCTAACGTCCTGGCTAAGATCCGAGGCTTTCTCTGCCCTGGTCTAAGGAACATACTGATTGAGGTATATATGGAGTGCCTTAAAAGCACAGGAAAAAAAAAAAAAAAAGAAAGAAGGAAAGAAACAACTCAAGGGTTTTGAGAGGACCAGAAGGTTTGTATATATATATATATATAGATATAGATAGATAGATATAGATATATATATATATATTTTTTTTTTTTTTTCCTTAGAAGTAGTAAAACTTCAGATGAGTCTTAGAGTGTAGTGAAGTACTGATGGAACTACGAAAATACTTAGGGATAAAAGCACCAGGAACAGGACCTAATGTAACAGGATAATGAGCTTGATTTTCAATCTTTGGACTCATAGGAAGTTGGTTTGTAATTTTTGAAGGTAAAAGTGTAATTTATTTTTATAAGGATGATTGCCAGCCATGGATTATTACAAAGAAACAAATATGGATACTAGCAAAAATTAAGGGACCATCACAATAGTTGTGATAAGAAAGATAAAGATTTGACAACAGCAGGGGTGATGGATTAAAAAGGCAGCATTTAAAAGTAACATATGAAATACTTACCAATTTCTCCCATTGAGTATATAAATAGCTCTGTTCAGAGGTGTTTCTTATTTTGCACCCATAATTGATCTTACAGTAAACAAAAGTTGAAAAGTATTATACATTAAGAGATTTATAGATGCTTTATTTGAATCATAATGTACATATCTATGCACACTGGCAATATTTGAATGCCAAAAATTGCTAACCCAATTCTAAGGTTTGATTGTGTCTCCTCAAGTTCATGTGTTGGAACCTTAGTACCTAATGCAACAGCAGTGAAGGGTGGACCTTTATGAGATGACTATGTCATGAAGCCTCTGCCCTCCTGAATAAATTAATTGCTGTGATAACAGGAGTGGGTTAGTTATCCTGGGAGTGGATTCTTGAAAAACAGATAGTTTGGGGTCCCTCACAGTATGGTCTTTTTCACTTCCTCCCTTCTCCCATGAGATGGACTGCTTCAGTTGTAGCCCCTTGATCTTGGATTTTCCAGCTTCCAGCACCATGAGCCTAATAAATTATTGCTCACTATAAATTACTTTGTTTCAAGTATTACCTTATATCAGCATAAAACAGAGTAAGACATTCTACCCATATAGTTTAAAAATGAGCACATCAAGTATCAGAGAGGTGAACAAATTCACCCAGGATCTTGTAGATAATTTATACCACAGTCACAGAAAAAAATCTAAGTTCCTCGTAACTCTAAGCCCCAGACTGTATTCAACTCACGTTTATATTTATTCTCTAAATGCCACCAATACCTAGGAAAGTTGTTTTGTAGATGTAGAATAATTAATATTCCATATGCATCAGGTATTTAAAAATCTATGAAATATTTGCATTTTTAATAATTTAATATGTAGTATACAGTGTATTGTACAAGATATTACTTCTGGTCAAACATTGCAAGAAGCAATAACAAGTGGTACCAGAAAAGTCATGATAAAGCAAAACTGCTGAAAACATACCTATAAGTAGATTCTGTTAGAAAGCATACAGAAAGGAAAGGGAAATCAGGAAAAAAATTTTGAAGAGCTAGGACTACCCTGATCTTCAGAGAAGATGCTGTTGTCAGCTTGCAGGAGACATAATTTCTTAAAAAGTATATCCCAGTAAATATATCCTGTGTTGTAAAGAACAATATGCACATTAGTCAAGAAAACACAAAGGTACAGTTTTAGAATAGTTACAGTTTCTCTTGAGAGGTTGCCACGTCCAAAATATCAGATTATTATAGCTAATGTAAAAGAAAAATATCAAACTCTGCCCTTTTTAACACTGCAGTTAAAAATAAAAGTTTTTATCAATCCATGTAATTCATAGAATGTGATCAAGATATTCACAGTAATTTTTCAAAAAAGATACGTCATTGATATTTTATAGTAAACAAACATTTATCAGCTAATCTTTATAAATGAGCAAGGAATACAGGATATTGGTTTCTATATTGACTTACCAATAAGGATATTAACAACTATTGCTAAAGCTATTCTACTTCAGCTTTTTTCATCCAAGCCCCTATTACCTGAGTTCAAATTGCATACACCACTCACGTTCTTCCAACAGTGACGATGCATACTTAGAAGAAATAAGTTAAAATGAATACATCTGCATGATTCAAAATGGGAACTACTGGCTGGGATGGTGACTGACGCCTGTAGTCCTAGCACTCTGGGAGTGGGATTCAGGCAGATTGCTTGAGCTCAGGATTTTGATGCCATCCTGAGCAAGAGTGAGACCCCATCTCTACTAAAAACAAAGAAAAAATTACCTGGGCATTGTGGCAGGTGGCTGTAGTCCCAGCTACTTGAGAAACTGAGGCAGAGGATCATTTGAACCCAAGTGTCTGAGGTTGCTGTGAGCTATGCTGTGAGCTATGCTGATACCACAGCACTCAACCCAGGGAGACAGAGTAAGACTTGGTCTCAAAAAACAAAGTTAATTGCTAAAATTTACTCAAATTCAGATTGTTTATAAACAAATTCAGATTGTTTATAGGATATTTTCTGCTGTTTTCATAAACAAAATAAGTACATTAGGATGATTATAGCAATTACTGTACTACTATGACTTTTAAGACATGATGTTTTAAGAATTATAAGGGATGGATGATATACTATTAATCCCTGCCTTGCTTAAAAAAAATGGATAGATATTAAGTATACTTTATCACATTAGACAAAGATCTTTATTCTTCAATTTTTAATATAATGGCAGAATAGAGCCCCAATGGGGAGTACTAACAAATTAGTTCTCCAATAGCAATATATACTATACTGCTTATATGAACTTTAAATATTACATTAGAGACTTTCTGAATTTCTATATAATTACCTTATATTATGCTCTGATACAGTAATAGTAACTATCTTGAAAAAGACACAGATGGTCAACTAAGTAAGCAATTTCTTTCTTGTAATGCATGGTATATGCTATGGAAGCTATTATAACATTGTAACATTAGAGCAGAGAGAACCTGGAGACCAACCAGTCTGAACCCCTCATTTTACACATGCAGCTGTGGGACCTCAGAGAGGTCAAGTGAGTTGCCAGAGTTGACAGCACTGACAGTCAGAGACTAAGCTAGAATCGGGGCCCAGTATTCCCAGTGTCATGTCACTGCTCTCTTTGCAAATGTTTCTTAACGAATTTTCCAGCCTCCCGTCATGCTCACAACCTATCCATTTTCTATTCTGCTGCCAAATGATCTTTCATGAATACAAATCTGACCAACATATTCCCCTGCTTAAAAGACTTTAATTGGCCCTATCATTCATTCACAGGGTAGAATTTAAGTTTCTTAGCATTGACTACAAAATTCTAACATCTGGTTTATTTTCTAGGTTCTTCTCTTAACAAGTCTTAGAATGTAGTACCAGGTACTTTAACATGTACTTCAGCATCAGGCTTTGGTGTGTCCTGAAAGACTTATAATTTCTCTGAGGAAGAAATTCAAACTATCTTTTCCTTCTCTTTTCAGACATAGTCACTCAACTTTTCTGGCAGCAGATGCACTTTTTTCCCTTTCCACACAATGAGCAATTCTCCGGCAACTTCTCTAAAGGACACTAGCTGGGTGTCCTCTAATTCAATTCATTCTGAGAATATTTACCTGGAGATATCATCGGATGCCACAGGCTGAGGGCTCAGTCCCACAAGACCTTGGATGCTAGTTGCAAGCACCAGATTGTAGCCGGCACTTCTTACCAACCACCTATAAATCAGGATTTCTATAACTTCCTCTTTGGGCTCAATTCAATTGCTAGAATGACTCTCAGAACTTGGGAAAAATTTTACTTACATTTATTACTTCTTATGAAGGGTATTAAAGTGATAAAGATAAAAAGCCACTTGGAAGAGGCAAGAGGGAAGGTTATATGGGCCAGGGGTACTTAGTATCAGGCCTTCTTCAGCACACCACCTCCAGGCACCCCCAAGTGTTGTCTGGATACTCAACCTTCTCTATTGTGTTATTACAGGAGCTTCATTTCTGGGCATGATTGTTTATATCATTTGCCAAGTAATCAATTTTTAATCTTCAGGACCATGTCTACACTAAAGATTGGGGGTGGGGCTAAAGATAGAATTATTTTTGTGGCAGACAAATTTGAAAATCAGCAAAAGCAACTTAATGTAAGTTTTGAATGAAAATGTTAATATTGGAAAATATTACTGTTCAGCTTATTACCTGATATTTTTCCTTATCATAAGTAGAAGTGTCTTACAAGATTTTATCTTTGTTGTTAAAAAGATAATATATTAATATAAAGACCTCAAATTTCTTTTAAAGTACCTAGGCAGAAATTTAGATTTAACTCAAAATTTGATCCATAAATGAAATGAATGTATATTAGAATTTTTAAAATATTGATAATATAAAATATTTCAAAAGTATAAAATACTGATAATATAAAACATATGACCTTTGAGGTGTTTTTATATTATCGATATTTTAAAAATAATAGAAATGAGCAAAAATTACATTAAAAAGGACTTTTTTTAAGAAAACTGGTTTAAGTACATTAATGTAAGGTCTATAATAAAATGTAAAAAAAGAAAATTAGAAGAAATATGTATCAAATAAAGCAACAGTTATATAAGGTTGATAATCATTTGGTATCCGAGGTATATGTGCAGAAAGTTTTATAAATAGTTTTATTTTTCTAAAGGAGTCTGTCTAATGATCTAGTCATAAAATCATTAAAAAAGACATGAAAAGCACTCATTTATCAAATACTTTAGAAATCAAACATGTCATAAATATTTGATTTTGTTGAGTAATATACAAATGATGCATTTGAAATGAAAGCTGTTATACAATTTTTTAAAAATAGATCTCTAAAGAATCAAATAAATATATTACCTTGTTGAAAAAAAGTAAGCATTGAAAGCAATTTTGTATTTGTAAATGACCTAAGTAACATATATGAGAGAGAGAGTTTTAAAATATTTTTATGATAAATATAATCCTCACAGACCATGAAAGGTGATGAATCTACAACAGGTCCTTCAAAATAATCCTTCCCTTTCCACGAGACTTAGCTTCACAACCAATTGGAAATGGGAGTTTTTCTTGGCCAACTTTTGCTTTCCATTGATTTCTCTCAATTCTTATTAAAATAGCCTTTGTTGGGGGATATGAATAACCTGAGAAGTTCCAAATGGGAGTGTTATGAATTCCAAGCACAATTCACTCTGTCACACAGTCATTGCACCCCTACTACCTGTAAGGGACTGTGCCAGGAGCAATGGAGAACATAAAGACAAATATGACCTTTGTCTTATTTTTTGATAAATTTATATTCCAAAGGAGGGAACAGACAGGTAAGCAAATAACAGTCAAAGCCATAATACCACTAGGACCATAATAGGACACAGGGGTTAGGAGCTTAGCCTGTAGTCATTCTGCATATGACTTAGTTTTTCTGAGCCTCACTTTTCTCATCTAGAAAATGGAATTAAAACCATACTTATCTCATGTTTTAATAAGAGGAATGAATAAAACACGCATGTAAAGACTATGCTACAGCAGCGGCCCCCAACCTTTTTGGCACCAGGGATCAGTTTCATGGAGGACAATTTTCCCACAGACCAGCAAAGGGGGAGGGTGGTTTAGGGGATGATTCAAACCCATTACATTATCGTGTTTATTGTGCACTTTATTTCTATTATATTACATTGTTATTATACAGCTCAATATAATGCAGAATCAGTGGGAGCCCTGAAAACAAGCCCTACTTGTTTTCCTGCAAGTAGACAGTCTCGTCTGGGGGCACAGGCGACAGTGACAGAAGAAGCTTTGCTCACATGCCCTCCACTCACCTCCTGCTGTCGGGGCCCAGCTTCCAACGGGCCACTCATGGTACCAGTCAGGACCAGGCATTGGGGTCTGCAGTGTTATAGGATCTTCATACTTAGTAAGGAAACTGTGGTAATCATTACAAAGTACTCTGGGAATACACTGAATTCGGTACATCTTGTACCTTCAAGAACAAACAGGTTTTACAAAATTGTAGAGGCATCAATTTAGACACAGTACAGAGGTGAGTTAAGGGAATTCCAAAGGGCTTGAAGGGTTTGCTGCCTTCTGTGATCACTCTGCAAAGACTGTAGAGGACCAGAGAAGACCAGGAAGGTCATGGTTAGGAATCCAGCTGTGATTCCACAGAGGAGGGTTTAGCTCCCAGATCCAGCCAGAGAGCTTGGCAACTGGTCCATTCTGAGAGAAGGTGTTCATCCTCCTTTTGTAACATAATCTCTTCCCTTGAATATTTCATCCTGTGTATTTGAAATAAGAGCAGCCTTCAGGGCTCTCCCAGTCAGCACGCCACCCTCAGGCATATGTTGTTAACCTGATTCTGATGAGAAGACCATTTACCATCTTCACCTTTTATTTCAATTAATACTAATCTCCTCCAGGCTGACATAATACATGAATCGCTGCCACCTTGTTCTTCCAGCCACGTGATTTGTTTTACTTTCTCTTTGAATGACAGATGTTAAGAAAATACAATAAAATTACACCTTAAAAAAAAAAATTACAAGGTGTAATGCTACTTTATTTGTTTATAAATGCATTTAATATTACAATTAGTTGCATTAGTTCAACTTTATATATTTTTTTCTACTTAGCTTCTGCCAAGCCAGTAGGAAATAAACTTAAAGGAAGCAGTGATTATATCAGCCATTTATTATTGTGGTCAAAATCAGAGGGAGATTTTGAACCAATTTATTTGTTGGGTCCCTTGATAGAGATGAAGCTACCATTTAGAAGAGAATGAGTTTTTTTATACAAATATGTAAAGAAATAATTTTTGAATTGAAATATTTTAACCTTAATTTTTAGCATTTCCTTATTGTATGTGTCAATATTTTTCCCAAGGAGTGTTAACCAAGGTTTATATTAATACTCTTAACACAATAATAAAATATGCTCTATAAAAAGTTTCTTAATTAAAGCCTCTATCTTTAAATAATGACATGCAGATCCCACAAATTTTGTATACTTGTTATATGAAGTACCTATATGATACTTTAAATATATAAAATAAATTTGCAGCAAATGGAAAAGATTGATTTCATCAAGTTTGCTTTCCTAAATGACAATCTACCATTTAAAACTTCCAACTTTTAAAAGAATGTTTTTATTTCCTTGGATTCTTTTTTTTTTTTTTTTTTTTTTTTACCTTACGTACTTTATTTTTCTTATATATATTACACAGAAAAGCAACAGATTGTTGCGCAAAAATATAGCCATAGGACACATACACCTGAGATTCTAGGTCTCATACTTGTGACTCTAAAAAAGTCTTAGCTTTTTAGTGTTTGTCATTGTTACTTTATCAAAACATAAAACCCTTAGGGAAAATTGCTCCTAAAGCCATTTACCAGTTTCATCATTCCATGAGTTTATAATTCTTCTTTTACAAAAGGATCTTGCCCACAATTCCTACTGATAATACAGTTATTAACTGTTGATATGGGGATGTTTAACTGTTTATACAATTATTATTAGACATTCTTGCCATAAAATGTTATCAGTCACTTACAATAAAATATTAATAGAACTATGAGAAGAAATAGAAGAAAAATTAAAAGTTATTAAGAAAAAACCCATTTAATTTGAAAAAATCAATTTGGAAAAATATTAACATTTTCAGTTTATAAAGCAAATTATGATTTATAAAGTCCATATGATTTATTTAATGAGGATATGGGCTTTTGTTAATAAAATATATTTAATAAATGGCTCAACCATTTTGGTTAATATGTTTCTCTAAGGCCATACCTAGTTAACATTGAAAAGAGACAAAATTCATATATAATTTAAGGAAACGCATATGTAATTTGGAAATGTATAAATATGTAGTACATTTATAAATATTTATAAATATCAAAATTTATAAATATGTAGTAAATTTATAAATATGCATCCATCCATTCTTGTAGATTCTTAATATAGTAAAATAGCATATGGAAATTCAGAGAAATACTCACTTGATTTTGGCACTCACTGCCTATGTTATGTAGAATATGTTTCTCTGACTCTCAGGGCCTTGGTTTCCTTGTTTCTGAAAATCAGACAGTAATACTCACCTCTGATCGTTTTTTATTGGAAATTTCAAGGAAAGAAATATTTGGACCATTTTTATTCCCATCTTTGCTATTTTAGTGATAGTCATATGTGCTGAAGAATACTGTAATCACTTCTAATCTCCTAATTTTCCTCTAATTAATTTTATAACACTCCTATCAAATTATTATCCTACTGACCCTATTGGATTAGGTCATGCTTTGATCAAATATTAATGCCTCAAAACCCTCAGAAATAAACTAAATATACCATTTTGAAAGTTAAGTTTCACCACAGTCTAAAGTTATTTTATTGTTATGTTCCTGTGATCATAATAGCTACAGTAAAATTCAACAATATACTGCATCTTTATTCATCTCCAGTATTTGATCGCATTTATTTTCTATTTAAAATTTAAATTAGGTTGAAGAAGTCGAGCAAACCTAAATAGAACTAAAGAAATTAACGTCAAATATAACTAAATTCTTGAAAACTATAGAAAAAGAAAAACCTTCAAAGCAGCCCAAGAGAAATAAAAACACTACTTACCAGGGAAAAAACAATGCAAAAAACAGTGGCTTTCTCATCTCAAACTATACAGGCCAAGAGGAAGCAACATATTTTCCAAATACTGAAAGTGAAGAAATACAAACCATGAATTCTATATCCAGCAAAATTAGTTTTCAGGAGTGAAAGCAGCATAATATAAAGATAATCTCAGATGAAAGAAAATTAAATTTGTTCTTGGTTGATTTACACTTTATAAATGATCATAGGAGGCTTGGTGACCCTTGCTCAGGAGTGATGGTGCCAGCCACACACACCAAGGCTAGTGGGTTTGAACCCGGCCCGCACCTGCTAAACAATGACAGCTACAAAAAAAAAAAAAAAAAAAAAATATATATATATATATAGATAGATAGATAGATAGATAGATATGTATATATAGCTGGGGTTGTGGCTGATGCCTATAGCCCCAGCTACTTAGGAGGCTGAGGCAAGAGAATCGCTTAAGCCCAGGAGTTGGAGGTCGCTGTGAGTTGTGATGTCATAGCACTCTATGGAGAGCGACATAATGAGACTCTGTCTCAAAAAAAGAAAAAAAAAAAAATACTAAAGGGGGTTCTCTGAAAAGAATATAATAACATCAGTTAAAATATTAAGAACAATGGGTTGCCTGCAGTGGCTCACACCTGTAATCCTAACACTCTGGGAGACTGAAACAGGTGGATTGCTTGAGCTCACGAGTTCCGGAGCAGCCTGAGCAAAAGCAAGACCCCTGTCTATACTAAAAACAAAAAAAACTGAGACAAGAGGAAGGCTTGAGCCCAAGAGTTGGAGGTTGCTGTAAGCTATGATGCCAGATCACTCTATTTAGGGTGACAGCTTTAGACTGTCTCAAAAACAGAAAAAAAGAAAAGAAAAAAACAAAAAAAACCCATGAAGAACAATGATAATCCACGTTATTGTTGAGTCCTTCACTCTAGAAGTATGCCATATACCCCTACCTGTTAGGTG
Source organism: Loris lydekkerianus (assembly GCA_963574355.1). Lineage (NCBI taxonomy): Eukaryota > Metazoa > Chordata > Mammalia > Primates > Lorisidae > Loris > Loris lydekkerianus. The sequence goes on along the minus strand of CAUYPK010141881.1, from coordinate 10,701 downwards.
AGAACTTACCAAACCCTTCCCTATCTTCCTCCGGCTCCTCTCTTCCTGAATTTAATTGTACTTTTCTCTCTTGTGTGGGCCTTAGTGGCTGACCTACTAGTTTCAACATAGTTTAAATGCATGGGATGCTTGCTTCTCATTCCTTGAGATACTTAGGAGAATGCTCTCAAAATCCATCTAAGTAAATACAGAAGATGCAAAGTATCTACTTTTTTATGCCTGAATAGTATTCTATGGTATAGATGAATCAGGTTATTAATCTATTTATGTTGATGGCCACTTGGGGTGTTTCCACTTCTTTGCAATTGTGAATTGAACTGTTGTAAACATACAATGCATATAAACAATGTAATCTAATCATATGTGCCTTTATAATGATCTTAGATAAAACATAAATAATATTAATACTAATAAAGGGGGGGAAGATACCACAGTAAAAAGGAAGGCGCCTTCCAGGCCTTGTGATTGTCAGGACTCCATTAGAATACTCATTCCACCATTATAAAATCTTAGATCTGGTAATTAACTTTCTCTATCTTCTCATCTATAGAATGGATATAATAAAAGCTACTTTGGAAAATTCGTTAAGAAACTATTTGTAATATTAGAACATGTAAATAATTAACTATTCATCAATATGAAAATTATGAGATACATTATTGTACATCAATATCAGGGTATAATGTGTAACCATTATATAGAAGACTAGACATATACAAAGAAAGAACTGACAAAGAAATACCACTGAGACATATTAACTGTCAATAACAAGTTGCAGAGAATATGTGTGATTCTATATATGTAATATTCTGTACATGAAAAGCTTCCAAACTGTGATTTATCATGTATATTCATAATAAAGGGCTTACTGAAGGGCAGGCAATATAAATTAAAATTAAGCCAATAGCAAAAAAAAAAAAAAAAAAGTTAAATAATAATAGAAAAGAAGAAAAGACTACGACTTTAGAAAGAAAAGGAAAACAACATGGTGAGGGCATATAGGGGTGAATATGATAGACTATCTTACTTTGTATGAGCATCATATATTGTATTTGGTGGTTGAAACAAATATTATAGCACCATCTGAGTGATGCTCAATGTATATATAGAAGTAACCCTTCAGACAATTGTATTTTGAAAGCATAAAATAGGATAGGACGTGATGGATTTTGATCATATAATCAGTTATGCCAGTGTAACTATTAACATATATTTGTTCCACTAATTGAACTACTGTTTTGTCTCTGTTTAGCTTCTCCCATGAGTGAAAATGGATATTACCTGGACCCTCTAGTCTGCAACAATGATTTAAAAATAAATTATATTTGTGCACTAACATTCATTATTGTAATTTTATAGTTATCAAATATTCACATTTCATTTGAACAGCATATTCACCTTCTTCAAGCCAAACCAAACCAAACCAACAAACCAAACAAACAAAAAACATCCTTCAAATTCTAATAAAAATTGCATTAAATGCTCATATTACCATGCAGAGAATCAAATGTTTTTTTTTTAAAATATTAAATCTCCCCATCTAGAATATTTGTACATTTACATTTACTTAAGTCTTCTGTCAAATGACTTGACTGGAGTGTAACCTGTTTATAGGCTATCTAATCAGACTGTGGTTATATAGCATTGGGTGGAATTGGACAATTGCATGAATGTTGGTGTCATTGAATGAACTTGGTAATATAGAGGGAATGAAATATTTATTCTTTTTTAGAGAAAAACTTGTCTAATATTATACAAATAACAGAAGGCATAAGTGGAATTGATGACTAAATTTCTAAATGTTCTAAATAATAAAATAGAACTTTGGCAATTTAAATGATTATACATGAATTGATGTAAAGTTTTTGCATATAAATTGAGGATATAATTAAATGGGATGGAGGACATTTTGTTTGACAGCAGTTTGTATAAAATATGGACATTTTAATCGACCCCTAGCATTTTATGAAATAGTTAGAGTTCATTGTGCTAATGTCTGCTGATGCCATAATCAGAGCATTTTAGTACGGATTGTCCCAGTCAAGAAAACCAATGAGTCTATCAAAGGCTGTTGATATATATATTTTTGTATTTTATCAAAATTTTATTATATTTCAGGTTAATTTGAGGGTACAACGTCTTCATTTATTAGGTAGATTCCCTGTTATAATTGTGCCCCAACCCCAAGAGGTGTGTCACAAACCCTAACATTGTGCCTAGTAAGTGGGAGAACAACCATTACCCTCACTTCTCTGCTTTCCCTGATCCCTCATTCCCCCCCATCCAACTTGAATCAATTTTAATTTTTTTCTTATGTGGGCCTGTATTAGATTTTCTACCGGCTTCATGATAGTATTGAATATAATTCATTCTTGCTTCTTCATTCTTGTGATACTTTACGAAGAAGAATGTGTTCCATCTCCATTAAGGTTAATACAAAAGATGTAAAGTCTCCATCTTTTTATGTCTGAATACTATTTCATGGTATACATATACCACAGTTTGTTAATCCATTCCTGGGCTGGTGGACATTTAGGTTGCTTCCACATTTTGACAATTATAAATTGAATGTAAAAAATGATCTAGTTCAAATGTCCTTATGATAAAATGTTTTTGTTTTTTTTCTTCTGGGTAGATGCATACTAATGGGATTGCATGATCAAATGGGAGGTCTGATTTTAACTCTTTGAGTATTCTCCATACTTCCTTCTGAAATGATTGCATTAGTCTGCAGTACTTCTAGCAGTGTAACAGTGTTCCCTTCGTTCCACATTTATGCCAGCATCTGCAGCTTTAAGACACTGTGATGTGGGCTATCCTTACTGAGATTAGGCCATATCTCTGGGTGGTTTGGATTTGCATTTCTCTGATTATCAGGGATAATTAACTTTTTTTTTTTCAAATGCTTATTAGCCATTCGTCTGACTTCCTCAGAGAAGTTTCTGTTCATATCTCTTGCCCAGTGGTAAATGGGATTAATTACTCTTATTGATTAATTTGAGTTCTTTATAGATTATAGTCACTTTGTCAGATTTATACCATGAAAATATATTTTCTAATTCTGAAGGTTTATTTTTTCATTTACTTGTTGTGTCCTTAGCTGAAAAGAAGCTTTTCAGTTTAATTAAATCTCATTTGTTTGTTTTTGTTGTTGTTATGATTGTCTCTGAAGTCTTCCTCAAAAAATCTTTCCCCAACATGACATAATCAAGAGTTTTTCCACATTTTCTTCTAAGAATTTTATCATTTCCTGTCTTAGATTAAATAATTTCTCTATCTTCAGTCACTTTTTGTAAGTGGTGAAAGGTGTGGGTCCAGTTTCATTCTTTACATGTAGTTGTCCAGCTCTCTCAGCACCATTTGTTGAATAGGGATTCTTTTCCTAACTGTATGCTTTAGCTTCGTTTACCAAAGATCAGGTGGCAAGTAAAGACTGTTTATCTCTTTGTTTTCTACAGTTTTATATATCTATGTCTCTATATTTTTGCCAGTACCATGCTGTTTTTGTCACTGTCGACTTTTAATGTAACCTTAAGTCTGGAAGAGTGATGCCTTCAGCTTAGTTTTTATCACTAAGAATAGCCTTGTCTATATGTTTTTGTTTGTTTGTTTGTTTGTTTGTTTGTTTCTGGTTCCATACAAAATGAGGTACTATTTTTTCCAGTTCTTCAAAATATAACGTTGGTGGGTTTTTTTTTTTTTTTTCTTTTGAGACAGAGTCTCATTTTGTCCCCTTTGGTAGAGTGCCATGCCATCGCAGCTCACAGCAACCTCAAACTCTTGGGTTTAAAGCAATTCTCTTGTCTCAGCCTCCCTAATAGCTGGGACTACAGGTGCCTGCCACAATGACAGGCTATTTTTTGTTGTTGTTGTAGTTGTCACTGTTGTTTAGCAGGCCCAGGCTGGGTTTGAACCTGCCAACCCCAGTGTATATAGCCAGCACTCTAACCACTGAACTACAAGCACCAAGTCAATGTTGGTATTTTAATTGAGATTGCATTAAATCTGTAGATTGCTTTGGGTAGAATGGAAATTTTGACGATGTTGATTCTTCCCACCCAAGAGCATGGTATGTTCTTCCATTTGTTAATATCTTCTGCTATTTCTTTCTTTCTTTCTTTTTTTTTTTTTTTTTTTTTTTTTTTTTTTGGCAATTTTTTACTGGGGCTGGGTTTGAAATAAAAACCACCAAACAATGTGGCCAGCACCAAACACCTTTTTTTATTAGGTATATTTCTAGGTTTTTCTTTCTTTTCTTTTTTTTCCCTGGTTTGTTGTTTTTTTTTTTTTTTGCTACTGTGAAGGGAATTCTGTCCTTGATTAGCTTCTCATCTTGGCTGTTATTGGCATATACAAAGGCTACTGATGTGTGGACATTGATTTTATATCCTGAGACATTGCTGTATTTTTTGATGACTTCCAGGAGTCTTGGGGTTGAATCTTTAGGGTTCTCTAAGTATAAGGTCATATCATCGGCAAAGAGGGAGAGTTCGACCTCCTCTGCCTCCAATTGTATGCCATTTATTACCTTCTCTTGCCTGATTGTATTGTCTAGAACTCCAGTACTGTGTTAAATAGTAATGGCGATAGAGGAAAACCTTGTCTGATTCCAGTTCTCAGTAGAAAAATTTTCAGTTTTAGTCCATTTATTATATTAGCTGTGGGTTTGTCATAAATGGCTTTGATCAGATTTAAAAATGTACCACTTATGCCTAAATTTTTCAGAGTTGTAATTATAAAAGGATGCTGAATTTTAATAAGTGCTTTTTCTGCTTCTATTGAGAGGCTCATATAGTATTTGTTTTTGCTCCTGTTGATTTAGTGAATTATGTTTATGGACTGTGCATGTTCAATCAGCCTTGCATCCCTTGGATGAAACCTACTTGATCATGATGAATGATTTTTTTTAATGTATAACTGTCATCTATTGGCTAGGGTTTTATTGAGAATTTGTGCATCTATATTCATTAGTGAAACTGGTCTGAAATTCTTTTTAGTTGGGTCTTTTTGTGGTTTTGATATCAGGGTAGTGTTTGTTTCACGGAACGAGTTGGGGGAAGATTCTTTCCTTCTCAAGTTTTTGGAATAATGTCTATATAAGTTCTGCTTTGAAGGGTTGATAGAATTCTGGTGTGAAGCCATCTGAACTAGGGTATTTTTTTGTTGGGGGACTTTTTATTGCTTCTTCCATTCCAGTTCTTAAAGTCAGTCTGTTTAAGAGATCTATTTCTTCTTGATTAAGTCTAGGGAGAGGGTGTGATTCTAGGTATTGATCCATTTTCAGCACATTGAGAAATTTCTCCACATTGTCAAATTTCTGGGCATAGAGTTTCTTATAGTACTCAGAGATGATCTCTTGTATCTCTGTGGCATCTGTTGTTAGTTCCCCTTTATTGTTTCTGATTGAGGTTATTAGAGATTTTACTTTTCTGTTTCTAGTTAATCTGACCAAAGTTTTAGCAATTTTATTTTTTTAAAAAAAAACATGTTTTTGTTTTGTTAATTTTCTGAATGATTCTTTTGTTTTTAATTTCACTAATGCCTGATTTAATTTGGTAATTAATTTTCTTCTGCTGGGTTTGGGATTAGACTATTCTTTTTCTCCCAATTCCATAAGATGGTTCCTGAGTTTATTGATGTGCTGTCATCCTGGTTTTTGAATGTAGGCCTCTAATGCAATAAATTTCCCTCTAAAGACTGCTTTTGCTATATCCCACAGGTTTTGGCAACTTGTGTCTTCATTGTTTTATGTTTGAAAAATGTAACGATTTCCTCTTTTATCTTTTCTTGAACCCAAATATCATCCAGTATAAGGTTGTTTAACTTCCAAGTTTTTGTGTTAGGATGAACTTTTTTTTTTTTTTTTTGGAATTGAGTTCTACCTTTATTGCCTTGTGATCTGAGAAGATACAAGGTATAATTTCTATTCTTTTAATTTTGCTGAGGTTTGATTTGTATTCCAGAATTTGGTTGATTTTGGAGTATGTACCATAGGATGATGAGAAAAATACATATTCTTTAGCTTTGGAATGGTGTGTTCTGTATATGTCTATTAGTCCCATTTTTCTATGGTCACATTTGTGTCCTTTGTATCATTGTTTAGTTTCTGTTTAGAGAATGTGTCCAGTTCTGTCAGAGGGGTGTTAAAGTGCCCAACTATTATGGTGTTGTGGGATATCATATTGCTCAGATCCGTCAAGGGTTTCATAAATCTGGGAGCATTTAAGTTGGGTGCATAAATATTTAAAATTGAAATGTCTTCTTGTTGTATTGTTTTTTTGACCAGTACAAAGTGTTCATCTTTGTCTTTTTTAACTTAGTTTCTTGTAGCTGAAAATAAGATTGCAACACCTTCTTTCTTTTGATTTCCATTTTCTTTTTTTTTTTTTTTTTTTTTTAAGGAGAGATTGAAAGTTTTACCATGTTTATTTTAGATCATGATTTCTCATTCCTTTTTAAGTTGGTACAATAGGGGGAAATAAATATCCCCTTCCATTTTTGTTCCACGTGTGTTAGCAGAACTAGGAAGGACAGAGCAGGAGAGAATGAGCAAAGATTGTAACACAGGGAAAGATTGAGAGAAAGAAAGAGGCACAGAGTGAGTGCTGGTGTGAACTCCTCTCTATACAGGTGGTGTCAACCAACAAAGGTGATGACATGGAGACTTCTCTTCTCACAGAGATAGCTGGGACCACATTTAAGATACATTAATTATACAGCATCTTCTGTCAGGCATTATGTATATATTCTTTCTTTCCTCACTTGCTTCAAAGTTGACATTATTTAATAAGTATTTTTAGTGCATTTTTAAGCAAACATTAATTTGATCATATAAACCAATCCTGGTTAGCAGAAAGCACTGTTAGCTCCCATATAAGGTCCTTCTTTCAAGTAAAACTTCATAGAACTTTGTATCAGAGGAACCTTTTGAAGGAACTCAGTTGGGTTTACAACTCATATGCAACACTAAACATAGATTAAATTAAAATCACTCCTTGGTTGAAGGTGTGTATATACTAGCCCCTGAGAAAATTATTTACTATCTCATCCAGACAGTAACTGTAAATGAATTGTTCTTTTGCAGCCCTCCTCCAGCCCATAGTTCCTCCAAACGTCTTTAGCCAAATGATCTGGTGCTTTGTGACTAGGAGGCAGACTTCCCTCTGTGCTGGAGAAGCCTATCACAGAGAAGATCAGACAATGTGAGGGTAACTCTGAATTGTGTTCATCTCATCAGTTCTTCCCAATCCACAGGGGTGAAAAATGGATGAGATTTGATATCTTCAACACCAGCAACTCCAGCACCAAGCCGTCCCAGAGGGTTGAACTGCAAGAGCTGTTGAATGAGTGAGCGAGCCCCTTTAGAGACACATTCTGGCATGTTCAAAGTAGTGTGAGTATTTATTTCTGTTGGATGGCACTCAACCAGAGTCTTGCCAGTGAGAAGTTCAAAGAGGACAGCACCCAAACTCCACCAATCACAGGCTTCAGTTTCTTCCGTGATTGCTTCAACCTCTGGGGCACAGTACATTCTCTCTATGGCATCACTGTCACAGGAATCTTCAACCTCACTCCACCTGCTAAAATACGTTAGCTGAATGTGTCCTAAGAATGGACTAGAAATAGGGAATAAGCCTTCACCAGTGCTGTTTGCAGTTATTGCCGATTTAACCGCTCCAAATCCTTGAATCTCAGGGTCTGAACTATGTAACAAAGACACACCTCCTGAACTACTACCATCAAGAGCTGCTACAAATAATGCCCCAAGATCTTCCTGTGCATAGTGTTCCTCTGGGATTCTATGGGATTCGGGCCTCAAGGGATCACTCAGTTACTGTGTGCCTCTCTGTTCATGTGTCTGGCATTGTTCAGTACTAAGACTGAGGCATAGAACATCAGGAGCTTCCAAAAGTTTACTTTCTATCATGCCTATATTAGTCTGTGTGAACTTAGGTCCCATTGCTGCAACTTCTTTTGCTGATTCCACTTCTCCAGGTAGATTTACAAGAAGATCAGGTCTTCCATCATCGGTACCACAGACATCACCAAAAGCAGCATCTTTAAATGAAATAACTGGCATGGAGTCATCTGAGCCCCTGCTAATAGTGTCCTGAGTTTAAACTCTACCATGCTTTCTTTAATATTAAAAATCTTGGAAATAGTGTCTCCATCTGGAAGAGTAAAGAACAGTTTCAAAGGTTCTGATTTTAGACTACACAATATTCCTCCAAAATCAAGTCCCAGGAGTTCACTTGTGCTATCCTTACTGTCTATCCTAAAAAATCCCATGGGGCTATTTTTCAATCTGAGGGAAGACAATGTTCTTGGAGAACTAACTGCTTCTGGGTCCTCATCTCTGGGGAAGAACTTCAGTTCATGAGCTCTCAGCTGATTGTTAGGGCTGTCACTGTCAGCCATAAGGTGTGCTGGGAAGATTTTAATAGCTTTGGTATCAACACCATTCCCTTTGGTCTTCATGAAGAGTTCCCCATTCTAAGACCCTGGTTCAATATTTTCTTGCCCATATTCATTGCATAGTATTAAATAACTAGTAGTACATTCTTTTTCTGAACTCGAACCAGAATCTGGCCATTTTGGAGAGCTCTCTTGGCCATTATCTTCCTGGTTGCTATCATCTTGAGAACTTGGAGAAAGACTAGTCTTCAAAGGCAGAACTTTAAGCAAGCTTGCACCATTACTTCCTCTTGATTCAAACCTGCTGCTGTCCTGAGGAGTAGAAGTTGGCTGGTGCAGGTGAACTTTAGTAAATGCAGATTTTTTCATTTCCTTGATTTTGAAGCTTTCTTTAGGACTTCTGTTCAGAAATTTACTGATATATGACCAGAGTTTGCCACCTTCCACGTGCTGTAGCACAAGAAATACTGACTCCTCAGAGATGATGTATTTGTGCAGACACACCATGTTGGGCACACAGCAGGAGATGATGGTCTTTCTGTTCCTGCTGTATTCACTGCTTTTCCTTAGACCTTTTAAAATGAATGCCTGCTCTGTCCTTGTGTCCATTACAAGTAAAACCTTGTCAATCACCCCAAGGACTCTGAAGGCCTTCAGCTCCTTGGCAGGGCTCCTTAGGTTCCAAAGGGGCCTTGAACTTAGTGATCCTGGAGCTTATGGTCAGTTTTCACAGGACTTGACTACCAAGAAGAAATGTCTTGACTATATTCTTCAAAACTCTAGACAACAAGTTGATGTTTTCCATAAAGACTAGAGATACTCTCTGCCCTTATGTGCTACTCTGCTGTTCTTCTCTTCAAGGCTTCTTGACGGGTAGAGCTTGACTCTCCTTGAACACCTTCTAGAAGTAAATCAACTCCTTTCCTATAAAATTCAGAAGCAGCTTCATAGTCATCTTCTTCCTTTTTTAAATACAGCTTTATTAATTCTCCTGCTTTCTCCAAATAATCTCTCCTGCCAAGCTTGGATTTTAAACTGCCAAGGAAGAGACTGTGACTTTCCTATTCTTCTTCTGTTTTGTTCTGTTCACTGTCAGAAGAAACAGCCCCTAGTGCTGAAGAATCTGAAGAAAGACTGAGACCAAAGGTTCTACTGAAAGAATTCTGACTGGAAGCCATTCCATCATCTAAGTCAGCAAGAGAATCCACATCAACAGTAAGAGATATCAGATCACTGTCATTGGAGAAGCTTTCTGTACTACACTCAGGAAAGGTATCAATGAGGGAATCTGAGTAAGCTTCAGGAGGACCAATTAAGTCAGAACTATCATTAATTATTCCACCCAAACAGTATTCCTTTAGCAAATGGAGGAAATAGTTCTGACTGTTGGAATAAGTTTTTGTGAATTTGCCATAGTTCTTTGTGTACTTTCTTAAAATCATTGTATCTCTTCCACATGATTATCTCCTGGACATCTTCTGGATTTCTTTGTGAAAGGACCTGGATGGTGACTTTATACATTGTGTAGCCCTGTGGGTGTCGCTAAGGCTCTGTGACAGTATAGAAACAGGCCAGGTTGTCACCCCTCTCCTGGGAAGAAGTCATCCTCTTGCTGCCTCTGCTGCCGGCCACCATGGTTCAGGTTCCCCACGCAGCTGCCTGATTTTCATTTTCTTGAAATGCTGTTTTCCTTCCCTTAAGTACTAGGTATGTCTAGTACTTTGTCCTTCAGTACTAGGTGTGTCTCCTGGGAACAGCATATGGATGGCTTGTGCATTTTTATCCACTCAGCCAGCTTGTGCCTCTTCAGTGGTGAATTCAGTCCATTGACATTCAATGAGAGAATTGATAAGTGTGGTGGTGTTCTACTCATCTTATTTTGTGAAAGTCCATTGTGTAGTTTTACCCTTTGTGCCATTGTGGAAGGTATGTTTGACCTTTACCTTCTGGGTGTTTACTTTGCTGGTGGTCCATTATGATGGTCAGTGTTGAGAATAGGTCTGAGTTCCTATAGAGCTGGCATTGTGGTGAATTACTCAGTGTTTTTATATCTGCAAAAGATTTGATTTCTCCACTTTGAAGCTTAGTTTAGCAGGATACAGAATTCTGGGCCAAAAGTTGTTTTGTTTAAGAATGTTGGGGGGGGGTGGTCGGATTAAAGATGGCAGCTGAGTAACAGCTTCCCTGTAACTGGGCCTGGCGAATCTGGGGAGACAAGACTCCAGACATCTCTGGCCGGTGGGACCTGCCTACAATCATCCCTTTGAGGACACAGAGAGCCAGCAA
>CAUYPK010141879.1:0-26826 GCA_963574355.1 Loris lydekkerianus | reverse complement strand
TCTTGAGATACTTTACTAAGAAGAATATGTTCCAGCTCCATCCATGTAAACATGAAAGAGGTAAAGTCTCCATCTTTCTTTAAGGCTGCATAATATTCCATGGTGTACATATACCACAGTTTATTAATCCATTCGTGGATCAATGGGTACTTGGGCTTTTTCCATGACTTAGCGATTATGAATTGGGCTGCAATAAACATCCTGGTACAAATATCTTTGTTATAATGTGAATTTTGGTCTTCTGGGTATATACCTAGTAGAGGAATTATAGGATTTGCCATTCAATACTGTAATTCAAAGCAATTTTAGAACTTTTTTTCTGAAATGGCCATTGAAGCTGTTGTCATATGAGGTCTGACAATTAAATTCATAAACTCATCCTAGAAAAGGTGCTGTATACCTTATTGTTTAACATCACTAGAGTCCCTAGATGATCCAGGGGAGCACTTCAGAGATGACTGTAGTGATATTTAGCAATGATGTATGTAGCCCTTTTCCTAGAATGAGATCTTGAACTTAATTGCTAGACCACTTATGTTCCTTCCACATGAAGGGGAAGGTGAAGTAAATTTTTACGGGGCACTATACTATAGGTTTCATGATAGTGGTAGTAGAGAAAAACAGAGAGAACTGAGTCATCATGAGAAATTGGCCCCCAGCCTCACTACTGTGTTCCCATACTGAGCATTATCTCAACTTCAGAACAATAACATCACCCATTGTTAGTTTGTTGTATTGGGTTTGTGAGATACCTACCATGTTGCAAGTATTAGATTGGTATGTTTCAGTTCTGGTTCTTCTCTAAATTCAGCTATAAAATACAACTAAGGTCCATGTTCTCATTGGCAGATGCAAAAATCTTCCCATAAAAGTCAGTTCTATTTTTATAGCTATTTAAAAAGGCAGAAAAAGTTGGGGTGCACTGGCTCACACCTGTAATCCTAGCACTCTGGAAGGCTGAGGCAGGTGGATTGCTTGAGCTCAGGAGTTCAAGATCAGACTGAGAGCCTGACAGTGAGATCTTGTTCTCTACTAAAATAGAAAAACTAGCTGGGCATGGTGGTGCATATCTGTGTCCCAGTTACTCTGGAGGCTGAGACAAGGGGATAGCTTGAGCCTAAGAGTTTGAGGTTGCTGTGAACTATGATGATGCTATGGCACTCTACCCAGGGTGACAGAGGGAGATTGTCTCAAAACAACAACAACAAAAAAAAAACAATCCCAAACAGAAAAAGTCAAGTTTAACATCTCTTGCCAGCATTCACTTTCATGGTTTGGCGTTTACAACATCTCAGGCTGACACTGATTTCCCACAGGGAGTAAGCACCACTTACTGTATGCACACCCATACACTTCCATCCGCATCCCAATCCTGCCCTTGGGGTTCCAGGCTAATGGAAGGAAGCGCAGGAACCTGGCTTCAAATGGAGGCTGGAGTCTGTAGTGTACCACACTGTCTGCGTTTGTGTTTCCTGGAAATCCCTGGGAGAAAAATAAACAGAGAAAGGGGTCAATGTGTCTGCACAATATGATCTTCACATCATCAGCTCTGATGTCAAGGAGTAATGTATTGTTCACTCTGTCAAAGTGCAAAAACCAGTCTTCTTAAAAGGAACACTGCTGATGTTTAACAAGGATGTGAGGACCTCTCTTCAGCCTCTGGATCAGTCACCATAGTCAAAGTTTACTTTATTTACAGGACAGTTTAAATTTCATCAGCACCATTAAAATGTCTGTAAACTTGGTGATCTCCAGGAAGTTTGCTTTTCTGGGGTGTTCATACACGAATCCCTCCCTCCTTTCCAAGTCATGGAGATGTTCACATGAAATCACGCCACCATCCAGCAGAGTAATCAAGCACAGTGATAACGTGCAAAGGACATGCAATGAGAATCCTGAAATCTGCAACTAGAAAGCTAGATGGAACCTAGACATAATCCCAGCCCCATGTCTTTAATTTATAAATGAGAAATACAGCGGGGAGAAGAAAGGACTCTCTGGTGGTAGGATGCCTATGTTGAGGGCATCATTACATTTGGCTCATATTTTAGTTTCAGTGGTCACTCTATATCATGAGGCTGAGTCCACTTCACAGAGAACATAGCTTCAGGAGGGACTTGTTCACTGCTGTGCCCAATACCTGAAGTCCCTGCAGCCAGCTTCCTGTTGGTGGCTGAGAGGAACACATGGCCATTATCTGCTCCAGACCAGAGGCAATGCTTTGGCTCAGTCTCACAGCCTGAACATCAGGAAGGATGAGTGAGAGCAGCAAAGCTGCTTTAAATAGTTTGTCTCTGTTTTCAGATTTTTTTTTTTTTTTTTTTTTTTTTTTTTGGAATACAGACTATAGCACACGTGGAAAGAAGGAAAACATCGATGCTGTTATACATATCAATTTATGTTTGATTATTTGCCAATGACTTGTTCAATGCATAAGGTAGAAATTATAATCACGACCATTTACCAGGAAGTGAAAACTTAGAAAAATTAAAATTAAACACCCAGAGAGTCTATTCCTTGCACAGTTCTTCTGATGTCTAACTTTGAAAAACTCCTTTTCCTAGAGTTTCCCAAAGTCATCTGTGGATTTTACATGAAAGAAAAAGTGCAGGGATAAGATGATGGGTTCATGAGCAACAACCTCCGAACGGATGAAGACTTCTTCCTGTTGATCACACAACTAAAGCTGCATTACTGAGATAGCCAAAGAAAGAGACACTTGATTTCAGAATAATGAAATTAGGGAGTAAAAGAGTAGACTTTCTGATACTCCCTTGCTTTGGAACGGTTATCTCCTCACGTACCTGGGGCCTGCAGTTAACCTAAATGTACAGGGCAGCAGATCGGTTAGTTCAACTAAGAATCGAGAACATTACCTACCTAATAATTTTTGCTTTATTAAAAAATGTGTCAGAACTTAACAGCAAAACAAAATAAATAAAGCTCAGTCTGCTTTAGTCCCCAGACCACTAGTGGGCCTCCCTTGGTATAAATAAATGGAAATAAAAACATAGAAAGTGCCTTAGTGAATCTGGTCCATTTTGATATAAATGTCAATCCTGTTAATCGTTCATCAATGCAGTGGTTCTCCACTTTCCTAATGCCGCGGCTCTTTAATACAGTTCCTGTGGGTTGCGACCTACAGGTTGACAACTGCTGACTAGTGCTAGCTAATACCAATTTCAAGACACTTTATCACTTTACTCTTGTGCAACTGAAGTGTCACTACATCAACATCAATTTTCAAGAATTACCAATCACTATGCCAACTTTAGGTGATATATGTACACGCCCTCCACACATTGAGAATGTCCACCTAAAACCTTTCATCTAAACACCAGAGGCTGAGCTGGGCAAAAACAGCACATCACAGCTCCACCCTTCACACCCCGCAGTCTTACTGGTAAGCTGTTACTCTGTGCTGCAAGCTTCCAGGCCTGCACGTATAACCTAAGACTAACAATTAGAGTAATGATTGACATACTACTGGAAAGTAATCCACCCACCACCTGTCTGAGGTGGCGCCTGCCATTGTGACTGAAGCTGATGTTTTGGTTATTGTCAGCATAGTTGGCAGAGATGGTTCTTCCTTCAGACTCTGAATCCATCCTGTAAGTGCTACCTTGGGTTTAATATCTAAGACATACAGCTAAAAACCAAACTGGTAACATAACTCCCCCAAGCATTTTGATTCAATCACCGAAATTCGGTTTGAAAAATTAAAATCCAGTTTGTCTGTATCTGACAAAATTTTTTAAACCACAGTACAAAATAACAAACACAATAAGTCTTTCAAAGAAACATTATCTGATCAGAATTGTCTTATAATCTTTATATACCAAATATAATTTCTTTCTCAATTTGTCTTAAAATATAAACTTTTGATTGATATGGTATCATGTGATTATGGTATCATTGTAGCAAAGAGAATTTTTAATGTGTGTTTTTGTTTAATGTAATTAAAGGGATTTATTATTATTCAAGAAATTGTAAATAGACACAATTTACATTAATTTATAAATAGGGCAGATGAGGAACACAGTCTTTACAACTTCAGAGATCTAAATACAAAATCAAACATTATATGTAATTAAAATGTATTCAAATGTTTTAATATATATGAATATAGGTAGGATCACATTAATTTATTTGAATTTTGGAGCAATTACATTATTCATATCTTTTTTTTTTTTTTTTTTTTTTGAGACAGAGTCTCACTTTGTTGTCCTCAGTAGAATGCTGTGGCATCACAGCTCACAGCAACCTCTAACTCTTGGGCTTAAACAATTCTTTTGCCTCAGCCTCCCAAGTACCTGGGACTACAGGCGCCGGCCATTTTTTGTTGCAGTTGTTGTTTAGCTGGCCCGGGCTGTGTTCAAACCCATCAACCTCAGTTGGAACCTGCCAGCCTTGATGTATGTGGCTGGCGCTGGCAAATCTTATATAGAATTATAGCCAGCTCCATAGGGTACATACCAAATGAGCCATTGTTTTTTAAATACAGAAATTAAAGATAATAAACTTTGGGAGGGGAAGATTCAAACCAGCACTTCTCAGACATATCAGGGCTTATTATTGAAATAACTTTATACAGTACAGCAAATCTTATATATTACAGTAGTATGTGTCTTAAAAATATGTGTTATAGTCTTCTAGCCATTATATTCAAAGTTTCATTGAATAGTTTCTAGACCAGACATGAATTTACAAGTGAGCACATAACAACTACAAATGAAAGGAATGTGACAGATACAAAGACTCTTCCCTGCTTTGTTTTGTTAAGTTGGAACAAAGAAGCCTCCACAAGAATAAGGATAGGATACTTTGTAGAAACATATGGCCTTCACCCATTCTGCAGATGATTAATTCTTCATTTTAGAATAAATAGAAGACACAATTCTGTTAAGAATGAAGGTGTAGGGTATAGGTTTTGGAAGCCACAGTCCTTTAAATTCTCTATCTCATCAGGCACATAACCTTGGCAGAAACTACTTTTCAATGTTGAAAATAATATCTGTCCAACAATCTTGGTAAGAGTTAAGCTAGTTAATGTAAATAATGAACTTGTGAGATTATAAATAATTTTCCTTATAGCATTCCTCTATATGTTTGTGTGTGTGCACGTGTGTATATAAAAGCTCCCTCTCACTGAAAAGGAGAATCACTTCAGTTTGGTGTGGATTCTCTGTCTTCAAGGGCTTTGCAACTGTTATATCAAAATTGAATATTTGTAAATACAATAACCAGTGAAGTGAGATCTGCAGCTTGGGACCTACTCACAGTACAAACATTATAAATATGTTTTCTAAATAATTTAGGGATTAATGACATTACCAAAAACTTTTTAACACCCTACTTTGATTTTTAGCAGTTGCATTGGTCAAATCCTAACAATCACAAAACAAACTCAGTGATGGTGCTCATGTAATATCTGTTATGTGGTATATATATATATATATATATATATATATATTGCATTACATTAAACTCCTCACTACTCTTAAGTATTTAATACTCAGGTAAACAGTCACAAGCAGAAAATTTACTGTCAGCATAAGATTCATCAACAGCAATTATTTTTAAGACACCTTTTAGAGAGGTGTCATTTTGAAACATTTCTGTTTTAATGGATTTTTTATCCTCAAATCTTAATTTTAAATTATGAGTTATAGAAATGGGTCTGTAATCTCAGCAGCTTTATGAGTAACACGGAGGTAATAATAATTGCTTTGCCCAATTTATAGCTTGTTGGCAGGTTTTTCTGAAAGTGCCTTGAACATTCTCACGAACTACACAAATGAAAAATATTATTAAGCTGCTTCCTAGAAGGTACAGTAACAAGACTATTTGATTAAGACACTTTGTTATTTATAAGTGTTATTTAAAAAATTGTTTTAATGCCAAATTTAGAGCACTAGTCATGTAATTACCATAACAAAAGTCCTGATGGTATTTTATGAAACAATTAAAATATCTTTACACCTTATTAAAAATGAGCATATTATCGTTAGCACCTTAGTATGAGTAGCATAATTATATTTATGTAAAGAGTTAATCAGTAAATGAAAAATGAGGATATAACACAATATTATGTATAAATAAAACAATTTTTTAAAGAATACATACAAATAAAACATACTGGACTGGGGAATGAGTCCTGTGGAGATAAAAAGGAATGCTAAATGAATGAATGAACACTAAGGCAAGAGCAAGGCCTTACACAGACCAGACCAATCATAGCGTAATGATTCCTCCTTGAGGAATGTGACCACCTTGACACCTGATGTCCAAATAAACAAATCAGCAATACAGAGGCTTTAGTATGTGGGCACTAGTGTCTTGCTGAAGAGCCCCCAGCCTTCTGCTACCACCTCCTCAATCTGCTCTGCTCCCTGGGATGCTCCTGACAAGTGCCAGAGGTACTGCTGCAGAGTGACCTGAGGCTGCCACAGGGCCCTCTCAGGGGACATGGACAGGATGGGAGGTCACCATTCCTGCAGCACACTGGTTCCTGTGATTGCTGAAGGCTTTTGGTAAGTTTTGGAGTCTCCTGTAGGTGATGGAGAACATGGCTGCAAAGTTAGAGAGGCTGGGGTCTGAGTCCAGTCCAGCCCTTACTGGTTCTGCGACAGCAGGCAGGTTATGCAACCACCGTGGAGCACTGGCTTTCCTCCTACTGACCCTCACCATGCTACTCTTTGAAAGTAGGGTTGAATCTATAGACTTTCCCTTTTGGTTCTTGGACTCATTCACCTCCAGCTCTTGGGTCTGCAGCCCCTCACTGGCAGATGACATTAGGCAAATATGGTACTCTTTTTGTTGCTGTTATTTTCAGAGGATCATAGATATTGGTGTTGCACACAAAATTGCTTTTTATTAAATCAGTATGAATTTTATTAAATCAGTATTTATACTGATAAATGGGCTAAATGAGCACTTATCCTTAATTATTTTAAAGTAATCACTCAAATTCATTATTGTAATTAATACTTTACTAACCACTGGAATAAATTAATGTGTATTAATATATATAAAATGAGAACAACGTGACTTCACTAAAAGAAATGTGGGCACTGCTAACCAGCTTAATTTTAGCTATGAAAAGAAATGTGGGCACTGCTACCAGCTTAATTTTAGCTATGAGAGCCAAGGTAAGTCCCCTGAGGTCTGAGTTGATCTAGAGTTCTAGTATAAAGTGCTGTGGAATCACAGGTTTTCTCTAGCACTAAAAAAATCAAGGCCTGACATAGCAGGTTTATTTCAGGTATACACAAAAATAATCGTTACAGAGAAAATGAATGAATAATCAGTGATAGAATGTGTGTGTATATACATACATATGCATATATTTAGTTCATTAAATGTATACATATCATTAAAAATTGTTCAAAAATGTAAAATCTGAGAATACATTTATATATAGGTTGATACTTAGATGCCCCAATTTTAAAAAAATAATTAATTTGCTGTATTTAAATTATAAGTCAAAAAGTCTAAAAAAAAGTGTAGCTAGTGTTAAAAAAGATAACTCAAATAAATGCTTCCTTGTTTTTGCTCACTATGGCCAACTTTAAGGGAATGATCATTCAGAAACATAAAGCATCCAAAGCTACGAATCAAGATTAACTCAAATGTCATTTTAAAAAATTGAGACAATGAGAAGAGCAGAACTAGCCACTTAGTAGACTCTCTGTATATGTTGAGTATAGCTAAATATATTACACAGTTTAAATGGTTTTTGACTGAGATATTGCTATTGACTTTAAGTGATCACATTAATTAAATGTTAAAATACCTTTTTAAAAAACAGGTTATTCATCTAACTTGTCATCCTACTTGGACCTGGGACAAATACACTGTATAATATTGATCAGTAAATCTTCTTGTCCTTGGATTTACTTCCCTATCATAATGATAAGACTGTTTTTACTAAAGTTGGTATGCTGGTGCCGTCTCTGGTTTCTCAGAGACTTTCAGCAGTTATGCCGCTTTTAGCACATACTAGGTATGTTGCAAATCAGGAATTCTTCAATGGTAATAAATGTATGCTAATTTGAATTTTATGCTAGGGTCCCAAGACTTACATCCCTTTCTTAACCTTCACAATCTTTAGTAGTGTTTAACACATAGTTGGTGTCAAGTGAACACTAGTGAATTGACTCAATTGTCAGAGTCAGTCTTCTGCATATAGGCAGTCCTCAGTCGAATGACCCGAATTAACAGTGATTAATATTTATGAATGGGCTCCCAAGGTTCCCCATAAGAATCATTAGATTAATAATTTTGGAACCAGCTTCTTCCATGAATGTATACAAACCTCATGGCAGAAGTGGCTGGTGCAGCGTCTTTATGGAAGCAGTTAGTCTCACTGTTTATGTGGTCACTGAGAGCATCCCTTTCATCTTAACGATTTAGTGAGTCTGTGTTTAGGCTTATTGACCATGCTTCCAAAGCAAAAAGTCCACTGCAATTCGAGGAGAGTTGGCAGCAAAGAGAAAGATAATCACAATAGAAATGAAAGTAGAAATAATTACACCTTTGGAGAAAGGCCAAACACCATCATTCTTTGGAAAGGCATTAGGCTTTTGTCACTTGACTATCGGAACAATTATAAAGGATAAAGTGAGAATAATGGACTATGTGAAAGACAGTACTCCAAGGAAAGCATCAATTATTACTAAGCAGGGGAGTGGATTAATTATTGAAATGGAAAGGCTGTTATTGATTTGGTTAGATCAAAATAAATGTAACATTACTATTAGCTTCGGAATTAAAAGAGCATAAAAGTTTCTGTAACTTATTACAGTACAAAGTGTTATCATTATTACAGTATTACTGTATTATTATCATTACTGTACTATGAGCCATTATAGTATTGTTATTATTGTTATTATTTCCATATATGCACCTTTCATCAGGGATCTGAGTTACATACAAACCCGACCTAAAGATCTTAGGAATATATCTTGCTCATACCTGGGAACATCTGTACTATATTGAGTCCACTCTCTCTCAGCCAGCCTCTCTGTCCCACGATACAAACCAGCATTTCCTTTCTTTTGCCTTTCAGCTCAGAGGGTCTGCTATATGTCCATCTTTAGACTCACTGATAATTACTGGATACTTTCTCCCCAAATACTGGGCAAAGTGGATTTAATTGGAGTGTTTCTACTTTTTCTCATCCCTGATGATCCCAACTCACCCAGATTAAGAATTTATATAGGGAATCAATGATTTAAGTGCTTTTGTTATTCTAATTGAGAATTATAATCATCTGTTTGTTTGGCATGTTTACTTGTCAGTAACTGACCATCGGGTAGATTTAATTTATTTAGTCCATTTTAGTTGAGACCAGATTTACATATTTTCACATAAGAATAAGTGGGCATTAAACTGGATGATTTATGTGATCTTATTGCCAAATATTAAATACTGGATATGCACATAAGAGTAGTTACAATTAATGTTCTATTATGGAAAATAATTCACACCCCTGATAGTCTAAGCATAACTATGATAATGGTTTCAGAAACTTTTAGATTACTTATTCACTGTTTTTAATTGAAATTTTTTATTATTATTTTTTATTGTTGGGGATTCATTGAGGGTACAAGAAACCAAGTTACACTGATTGCATTTGTTAGGTAAAGACCCTCTTACAATCTTGCCTTGCCCCATAAAAGGCTTTTTTTTTTTTTTTTTTTGCAGTTTTTTGGGCTGAACCCGTTATCCCCTGGGTATATGGGACTGGCATCCTACTCCTTGAGCCACAGGCACAGCCCCTTTAATTTTAATTTCGCCATATTTTTATACTTATGTTCTGAGAAAAAAACCTTCTCTATAAAATATCTACTGCATAAAATACATTCACATATCCCTGTGTGTCTCTCACACACAATTCATCAGTGAATAATCTTGTCATCATTAGAAATATGAATGCTGGATAAATCAGAGAGGCTGAATACCTTCTATGACTATAAATGAGTCATATCCACTTATTTTGTCAGGATCTGGAAACAGAGTAGCTAGATTTGAAAGAGTCCACCTGCCTAGAATAACATTAGGGTTGAACAATAAGACTTGCCTGTAGCTAATCTGGCCATGCACAAAAGTTTTGTGTCTTAGAAATTTGCAAATAGCAGCAACAGTGTGAGGTACATGGAAGTTTAGTGTCCTGGGGTCCAAATTTTCGATCAGACTGAACTCAGTGACTTGTAAATGTTGCTGCCCAACCAGGTTCTTTGTTTAAAGCTCGAGGAAGCCAATACTGAGAGACGGCAGAGTTTACAGCAGAGAAAGTTTATTCTGCATTGTTCTAAGTGTGGAGATGGGAGGAATTTCTCAGCTCTGCCTCTCTGAGAATTGGGGAGACAGGGTTTTTAAAGACAGTTTGGTAGGCAGAGGATTAGGCAATCAAGATCTGCTATTCAGCTGGTTTGGGGGAAGAACCATTGGTATGGGCTGCTTCCTTGGTGGGTCAGCCAATCCACTGGAATGTGGGACAGGTTCTTGGGTGGGAGGGTCATAAGACCAGCAGGGTCACAAGACCAGTTCCTTGGTCTGAGTGGGTCGGCCAATCCACCAGAATACAGGACCTTCAAAAATCAGCCTTAGGTTTCACAAGGGTGATGTTATCCACAGAGAATGTTAAGAATTTTTATGATTAGCCACTACGTGACTCCAGAGTAGCAGACAGGGGGACAGTGAATAATTATTATCATCATTTTTAGCTAGGCCTATTCTTTCATAGAGTTTTGGGGGTTCTCACCTTATCCCAGTTCTCACCTTATACCTCTTTGTCAATTTGTAGGGGCTGTTTCGTAGACTGCCTGGTATTCCCAGAGCAACAGGATCTAATAGCACAGAAAAGTAATCAAAAAGCCTATCATCAGGGCCTAGTTTTTTAGTCAGCATACTATTAGCAACTCCTTTATCTACTGATAGAAAAAGTAGAATGGTTTGCCAAAGTTAGGAAATCCTAATACAAGGGAGGAAACAATAGATAAGTACTTAAATAAGGGTTTGGAAGGCTTGTCAGCGTCTTCCAACCACAGCAAAGCTGCTGGTGATGCTTCTTGTACCATCTCAGAGAGAGTCTTTGCCTTCAGAAAAGGCAGGAATCTACTGATTAAAATTCTCAAAACTGGTGAATTGTTTAACCTTTTGTGTGTGTGTGTGTGTGTGTGTGTGTGTGTGTGTGTGTGATATGTGGCTTAATTTAGAAAATAAGAACACTGCAGAATGGAATTGTTTTTCATGGGCCAATCAAATGTGCTAAATTTTTGTCTTTGCAATTTAGGTGTTTAGGGAACAGGACCTAATCTCTATAAAATAATTTCAATACTTTTCTTCTAAGCCAAATGTGTGGGACAAGAACTGCTGAGAAAATGTGTCTATGATAGCTGGGTTACAGTTTTGGTTTAATACGTTCATGGAGATGTTGCTTGATAAAGAAGCTGTGGCCACCTGTCACTGTCACCCAAATGCACAGACAGGGAGTAAGTTCAACAAGCATTATTCTCAGAGGTCAACAGTTCTGGAGAAAGTGAGAGTAGTCTCTCAAATCTGTTCCACCTTTCCATCTCCAAAAGCACAGTTTTATACATAAAAGTTCAAAGCAAAAACCATATTAATCTTTATCTTGAACAATAATGATTAACCCTTACCTCAAACGATAATTGGCATAATTCATGATCCATAATAATCAATAATTGGCATAACTCGTGACTCAAAACAACATTTGCAATTCAAAAGTTAATCTCCTAAATCACCCACTCCAAACTACTTAAGATATACACTGTTAGATAAAGGCTGAATTTACAAAACAAGAATAGAAGACACAAGGAGAAGGTCATGTAGGACCTAAACCGACCAGACAAGCTGTGTTGTGTTGGCCTTAGCCTGGCTGACTCCGTCTTGTTCTCAATACATGTACTCTCAGAGACAGGAATTACATGCAAGACCCTAAACCAATACCGGACATCTCAAAGCCTGGGGGTGGGGACATCGTTACAGGTTTTTGTTAGGTTTAAAGATTCTTCCATTTGTAATTGGTTAAAGAAATGACACTTTGTGTAAAGGCTTGAAATGTTTTCACGTAAGATAAGGATAGTATAAGCCACCACATATTTACGGAAACTCACATAAGTCTCAGTAAATCATAAGTGATTTGTTGAGTAAATTGAAGGACTGCAAGTGTGGTTTAAGCTTTGTTTTGCATGGCCTTAGGCTTGTTAATAAATTACAAAGGATATCTCCAAGAAAAGAGGGGGCTATGACTAGGCATGTCTGACCACACTTGTCATGAACAGCAACTCAGCTTGGAGGTTTTCTGGGGTCCCCTTGGTCAAGAATGAAAGGTGTAAACTTTCAATTAGTGGTACCCAAAGACTAGGCCATAGAGAAGTTCAGGCCAGGTTTATTGAAAGGGGAGGGTGATCAGCCTGGGCAGTGCAAAAATGGCATGTGCACCCAGGGCCAGTTAAAGACCCCTTTATATGGGGCCATACTGGGTGGGCACATTGCACAGATTGCCTATCAGGTTAGGGGCTTTTGGCCTGAACTTCTCAGGGGAGGGCTAGTCAGATCTTTTGTGTCTTTGTCTTAGGAGGAGAGAAGGAGGAGGGTAGGGGACAGGGTTTGTGTGTGGCTGCATTAGGCCCCTTAATAAAGAGGAGGATCCTTTTGATTAGCCGGGACCAGAAAGAGCTAAGGAAATTTCACCCCAAAATATGTCTTTCTGGTATAAAGAAAATTTGGAATTCAAGGCCATTCAAGGTCAAGAAACAGTAGAGAAGGACTTCCCTCTATTAGCACAAATTTGATGAGAAGATCTAAGGGGAAAATTGACTCCTTTTCCCTCTTCCTGTTATCCAAAATCATTTCAGGAATGAAGGTCAGGAATGTAGTTGAACCTGGCCCAAATCATTTGGGTCACAAGTGCTGTCTCTCAGGGTAACCTACATGTCAGTCCATTTCTCTCCCATCTATTTGTCCTCCCTAGTAACTGTTTATCACCTTGCTCTCCTCAGTCCTCCCAACCCAAAGGCCTGTATAAAGATATCTGAACTCCACTGGAAAATTGTGTTATCACTCTGATTTCTCCCTGCATGCATGGTAAGTAAATCCTTTCTATTATTAATATGCCTCAATCATGAAGTGATCTTTCAGAAAATTTTCAGAGGAAGGGGCAAGTTTCTCCTCCCCTCTATTTTAGTTCACACAGGGAAGCTTCATGTCCTTGGGAAGCTAAACATTGTAGTAAAGTTAAATTTTCTTATCATACATAAAGTATCAGCAGCTATTAATAACTCATCCAAATATTGAATTAGTGTGAAACGTTAAGGCAAGGAAAATTGCATTAAGTTCTTCTGTACAGAAAATACCTAGAGAATACAGTAGGTAAATGTCTAAATCCTAAGGAAACCATTGACACAAATATTGAAAGCTGTCATAGGTAAATGCAAAGCAGAAGCTTAATTCCTGATTCAAAGGTACAAAAAAGAAAACTGGACATAAAAGTCTAATATAGAATAATATTAATATTTAGTTGACATAGATATTGCAATTGAAATAGTAGCAAATTTGGGTACCACAGGTGCCAGAAGAATTGAGAGTGCATGCAGTGAGAATAAGATGGAGTCAGTCAGGCTAGGCTGCGAAGACACAGCTGGTCTGCTCAGGTTAGGTCCTGTGTGACATTCACCTCGTGTCTTCCATTCTTGTTGTTTTGTAAATTTAGCTTCGACCTAAAAATGTATATCTTGAGTAGTTTAGGCTGATTTAGATTAACTTTTTAATTAGAAATGTTGTAATAGGTCATGAGTTATGCTGATTATTATTTCTTATTGTTTAAGATAAAGGATAAGATATATATTTTTTGATGTTTTATGTATAAAACTGAGGTTTGGGGAATGGAAGAGCAGAACAGTCTTGGAGAAGTTACTATCACTGTTCTCCATACTTGTTGGCCTTCTGACAATAAAGCTTGGTGGACCTAATTCCTGTCTCTGCATATTGGCTAGACAATGACAGGGGGCTGGACCCTCTTCATCTGGTAACAAAATTGCAAACATATTTATTTCTATAAAATCTTGTACTGATCTATAAACAGGTCTACCTTCCCTGTCAAATTTTCCTCCTTTCTTTCACAGGTAATATGGAAATATTACAAAGTGAATGGCCCTTCTTTATTACATCCCATTTTCCAAATTTTTTTTTTTTTAAATTACAGATTCTATTCCTTGTAATTGGACTTAAGAAAAAGAATATCACTTTACACGTGGCTGTGGGTTTTCTTTGTTATAACTTATATAACAGAATTGATACATTTTACTAAACTGATATATCTGTTCATAGGGCTAATAAAGATGGATCTATTTCTTGTAATTAGGATGGATTTATTTCTAGTAATTTCTTGCATTTTTTCCTGCTGTCAGATGAGACTGTCATGCTTCCTTATTTTGTTACAAAAGGCACATATTCACCAAGGCAGAGGCCTTGCCTCCCAGCAGTTTTGAAACATTTCATCCAGAGTGTAGAACAGGGTGGCCATTAGTTTACACAGCAGGTCTCTTTCCAACAGACCACCAGGTGCATTAAGAGACAAGAGGAAGATTTGCTCCTCTAACAAAGGGTCTATTTGCATGAGAATTTTACAGAGAAAAAAATAAATGGAAGGTTGTTCAGAGATACAGCTTTAAAACAAAAGGGGTCAGAAGAAATTACAGAATATTTGGCTTTGGGGTCCACAAAAAACAGAGAAAAAGATTAAGGTGAGGGGGAAAAAAAAAACAGACACAGGTTCTCTGCTTCGCAGCTTAGCGGTTCCCTCATTATGTCAATTTTGCACATTAGTCTGCACCATTTGCCAATTATTTTCTGTCTGATTTCTCAGGCAGTAATAAAGCTTCAGACTTTCATTGCATACTTCATATCTTCCTTAATCTTTTTTTCCTAAATGTCTTGGGCTTTTAATGTAATTGAATACTGACTTTCCATTAGAACATTCTGTCTTATGTATTGTTGGCTCCCAATAAATTGTGTTCCATTTGTGAATAATTCTAACTGGACAGTTAACACTGCCATCTTATATTTCCCTATATTTTCCTGAACTGGATGTCTGCCACCCACTGTCTGCCCTTGCCATCCAACTATTTTTTCCCTGTCAATTCCTGGAAGAGAACTTCCTGGCAAAAAAGCTGCTACAAGAGTAGAGGTCAAGGATATATTCTGATCTTTTCTTGGATGTATACCCATTAATTTGGAACACGTTTCAGTGAACTGCTGATGAAAGGCAACAGGAACATGCCTGGCTCTTGAGTACATTATTACATCCCTGCTAGAAGTTGCCACCTTCAGATAAAGCTCCAAAGAGGCCACCACTAGCCCCTCACATTGGGTTTTCCAGCCATAAAGAGTGTTCGAGTTGTTGGAAAAGGTGCATGGTTGGCTTCCTAAGGCTATACATTCCCTGATGAGGGAAGCCTATCACTTGGCTTCCACCACACCTGTTCTATTTGTTAAACAAGTCAGCCAGAAGCAACATTTCACTCAGCAGCCGGTGTACCTCCCCCAGCATGGCTGTATGTTGAAAAAATGCTGCAGAGCACTTCTGCAAATTTTTATGAATCTTCCAAGTGCAATAGAAAACAACTATAAAGATGAGTGATATCGTCTGGGGGGAAGGCCACTGGGGGGATTTTGGCATTTGAGTTGTTAGAGCTTCGAAGGAGGTAGGGCTGGTTTTCATCATGTTGAGATGAAAAATAAGCTGGTTTGTATGGCACTGTAGTTTTAGTTATTTTTGCCAAGTAGTTTGACCTGTTTTTATTCTCTTTTCTCTAAGTCACTAGGGCAATCACTCACCAACCCAAAATCTTTATCTTAGATACAGTGTCATACCCAAATTCTCAATGGCTCTCTGATCTTCCCTTTGTGATTTATGAATACGAGATATGTTTCACATATTTGGATTAAAGCAGCAGTCTCCATCCTTTTAGGCATCAGGGACCAATTTCATGGATGACAGTTTTTCCATGGATAGGAGCAAGGAGTTCAGGATAATTTAAGCACCTTACATTTATTGTGCACTTTATTTCTATTACTATTACATAGTATATATAATGAGATAATTATACAACTCACCTTAATGCAGAATCAGTGGGAACCCTGAGCTTGTTTTCCTGCAACTTGATGGTCCACCTAGATCATCAGGCATTTGATTCTCATAAGGAGCAGGCAACCTAGATCCCTCTCATGCACAGTTTATAGTAGGGTTTGCACTCCTATGGGAATCTAACACCACTGCTGATGTGGAAGGAGGTGTAACTCGGGCAGTGATGCGAGTGATAGGGAGCAGCTGTAAATACAGATGAAGCTTAGCTCACTCACTGGTCACCCCTCACTTCCTGCTGTGTGTCCCAGTACCTAACAGACCAAGGACCAGCACTAGTCAGCCGCCCAGGGGTTAGAGACCACAGATTTAAAAGGAATCGTGGAGCTGACAACAGGACCAGGAAAACCAATATCATGATATTCTAATAAGGCTGACAATTTGCCTCGTCTACAAGGAAGTCATCCTAGATGTCCATAGCTATTGAGATCCATCCATCCAAGAGACAATTACTTCTCTCCTCTTAGGTCTCAGATTAAAGAAAAGAAGTATAAAGAGAAGCAGAGGAAACAAAAAGGATGACAGCAGAGCAGGAATCAGAACCCAGAACGAGCAATAGGTTTCTGCTTCTTAATCTATTCTTAACTCATTCTTTATAGTTGTTTGGTTTTTTTTTTTTTTTTCCCAGAATAATATTCATCCCGAAATTATAAATAATCCATTTCTTTGGGGTAGATACCTTTTCCTAAAATTCCTGTGTATGTACCAACTTGTCTTCCCCAAAAGAGCCTTTCTCTGGTCTTTGCAAAGGAGAATTCTCATAATTACACCTATTCTAAACATGACAGACTGAAGGAAGCCTTCTAAAAGAGAGATCTACTGGCAACATTCTGGACTTCCCATATTTTTCAACCATTAAGGCCTAAGCTGGATCAGATGGGAACTGAGAGCCCATATTACACATCTTGCTCAATAATAACTCAAAATTTGCAGTGAGGGTTTGAAATATTTCCCATAAGCTCAATCCTGCTGAGCCAAAGGGCATAAATGGAGACTTTAAAGCAAATAGTCAGGGTGTCTTATGTGATGGAAGGAAGCCACATTTTATGTTACATGTATTTTATCACAGTAAAAATGTCTGAAGAAGAAAGGGAGGCCACTACTCCTCTGACAAATTCAGCCAGTAGAAAGACTACTCAAGAACTCACATTCTCATTACCAAATTGTTGGGGGTGAGGGGAGAGTATCAAGACCCAAAGTAATATGCCAATTCATAAATATAGAAATAGTTGACGTTTATTATTGAATAAATGTATATCCTGAATGTATTCAGGCAGCCAACAAATAGCTACAAAGCTGTGGTGGTTGTTCAGATTTACTAATATGGAATTAACTTGTAGTTAATATATATCATCCTACTTTTAGAAAATGGCAGACATTTGGTTTACGGCAGTAATTACATTGAGTTTACTCTGATGTTCTGTTTCATAAAGTTCCTTATCGAGCTTTCTTTGATGTTAAGTTCTTCAGATTTCTTTCTCAGGATTTATGGTTGCCCCTGACAGTGCATTAATACCTGGGATTAGTCACATCTTTCAACATTCCTCAGCAAGGCTGGGTTAGGCTCAGTTTCCCCATAGCGTGAATCCTCTGGGTTTAGCTGGGTGTGGTTTTCCGGAACAACTATATAGACCTATATGGACAGCTGACCCTTGAACAACACTTTGCTGGTCCACTTACACATGGATTTTGTTCCATGTAAGTATAGTCAGCCCTCCCAATCTGTGGGTTCTGCAGGGCCCACTGAGGGCAGGACTTGAATATGTGCGAATTTCAGTATCTGAGAGTGCTCCTGGAACTAGTCCCCCATGGATACGAAGGGAGAACTGTAAATGTTTTTGTGAGCAATAATATTAATTGTGCTTACAATGTGTGTTTATAATATGCGAATAGAAAGTGTGTTCATATCTTCATTAACTATTATAGTTTTTTTGAATAGCATATACCATGTCTAGTATGAAATAATCTGAAATAAGTTCATATCTCAAGAAGAAGAATTTGCTTAAAGAACACGAGCTGTCTCAAGCGCATACTCCATTTTCCAGTAATAATTTCAGCCATGATCTATGTCACCATCATTCCAAATTGGCCCAAATACCACTGCTGAAAATTTAATAATTTCCCAATCAGGAGACAGACATTTATCACCTAAATCCTAAATCAATAACTCTTCCCCAAGCCTAATTTTGAGAACTTTAGTTTGGGTTTTTTTATTCCCTAAAATTGTAACTGTCCATTTCAGTGTTAATAAAAAATGCAGTAATTGAAATAAAAATGCATATTCTTCTCAGATTAGAATCTTAAAATATATTTTTACACTGTGTTTATAATAGAAATACATTCATTATCCCAGGAGTTTGCCATTGTTCACAGAAAAATAACGTGGCATTTTTAAGAAGTAGAAAATTTGCATTTAAAGAAAACATTAACTTAAACAGAACCTAGCCAGATATGTTTGAAATCTGTTAAAATCTGTTAAAATCCAATGGCTAAACCTCACAGAATTGTGTTTCAAGCTGTTTTGGAAGTTTTAGTGAAAAAATCAAAATGTTTTTCTTGGCATTTAAATGTGTCTACAATACTGCTAAATCACAATAATACTCATGTAATTAACAATAAGTTCAAGGTGAATGCTTCCTATGCACAAAAGTTAATTATTGAGTTGAAAGTAAAAGGAACATAAATGTATATCTGAAAAGCAAGTTAAAAAAAGCACCAGGCATTTTGTTCATGTGCCTACCCTTTACCAGGTGTAGTGGCAGTTTGTCGGGAGTCAGAAAAGCTGACCACCCAGGAAGACAGAGTCTATCACTCCCAGGAGGCCAATACCCTGAAAGATGTTCAGTTGACTCCAGAAGAAATAGGAATAAAATGTACCTGGCTCATTTTAATTAAAACGTTTCGATTTAAACATATTAGCTTCAGATTTTATTATATGGGATAAATGTTTTGCTTTTTCAATTGTTTCTATCAGAGCAAGACTATAAACCTACATTTTAAGGACATTCTGTTTATTTCTTTTCATTGTTTTTGAATAGAGAATAACAAGGAAAAAAAACAAAATATGATTTATAAGCTCACTAGTTAGATAACCCTGTTGACAAATAAAATAAACATACTAGTAAGCCAACAAATAAAATACTATTACATACTTGGTTAGAAAATTAAAATACTGCAAAAAAAGTTAGGATAAAAAATAAAAACATTAAAAAAAAGTTAGGATAAAAAATAAAAACACCCTTTCATGCCACCCCCAAACTAACCACTCTTGAGGGTTTATTGTGATCATCTTTTCTTAGCTTGAATTTCTCCCTAGGAAAGCCCACTTGTCTTCCACCATGCTGTATTACTCGCCTGCCCCTTTTCCCCTTGGGTTTGTGTTGCTGCTTTGGCCGCCCGGCAGGCTACCCTGCAGCACCTAGCACACGGATTGCAACTGCTCAGCTTTGTAAGGCTGGCCCCCTTGGCTCTGGGCCTGTGTGAATGCTCCTGGTGCTTCCTCCCTCTTTACCTGAGATCATACTCTGTCACCAAAAGTTTGGGGAACAAGTTCTTTCCAGCCTAAAGGTGAAGGGCAAGAGTATTATTAAATGCCCAGTGCTGGGTTCCTTCCATCTGGTCTGCCCTTATCCCATCATGTGTGGGTGCTTTCAGACTTCAGAGAACTTCACCAGCCTACTGTGACCCCCTCAGAGAGCTGGCCCTGTCCAGGGGAGGGCAGGAGAGAGCCAGAGAGAGAAAGAGAGAGAGATCTCCAAAGGAACACACAAGGTTCTCAGCCTTTTCCAGGGCCTCAGTGTCCCCCGGAAGATACTTCTAATTCATCTTATCTTTAATCACTGTTTGGCTAAATTACTTCCTTTTCTAGATATCTCTAGCCAAAAGAAGTAATTATTTCTAGGTTTGAGTCTCTGGGATAATAGCCCTGATTATCTCCAGATGTTTGAGTCTTCTCATTTTTATGTCATTTTTTTCCCTTTTCAGTTCAGAATCACAAAAATATCCTTTTCATAGTATTTAAAAATGAAAGCAGTACTCTATCTGGTTGGTTCAGGATAATCGCCTCTTTAAGGTGCTTCTGCCTTATTTCCTTTAACCTATCTAAATCGGGAGCTTTCCTTTAGTATCACCCCTGCCCCATGCTTTTCGGGTTTTTTTTGTTGTTGTTTGTTTGTTTGTTTGTTTTTTTCTCCACTAAAGTATCCACGGACAGGGGAATTAACAGCAGCTCTGAATTGAAGCCATTTGGTCTTGACTGAGCTTCAAGCCATGTGCATTCTGGATCTGCCACTTAAGGGGATATTTGTGATATGGCTGCACTTTTTATTCAAAGATGCCAAAGAAGGTTTGGCCAGGAACTGTGCCCAAATTTATTGCTCTAAATTTGAGGCAGAGGGTTTGACAAATATGGGACAAGACAGTGCTGAATATTTAGAATTGTGACTCTTCCACAGAATCCAAGAGGTGTGGCTGCTCGGTGTTTGGAATAAAATGTGTAATTAACCTGGCTGAGAAATTCTCAGAGGAATTCATTCTGTCTTTATTTAGGCTAAGTTACAATGAATAAGCTTGATGTCATCTCCTCACTTTGCTAAGTAAGCTTCCATTTTCCCATACACCTGCCTTCATGGAAACTAAATGTGATAAACGTAGTACATTGCAGACCGTTTCTGATCCATAAGCACGGACTCAAGACACCTGCTCTTTCCCCCCCTCCTTTTCCACGTGTATTCTCTTTCTCTGTCCACTTCAAGTCTAGCTAGATGAAGATTATTTTCAAAAAAACAGGATTTGCAGTTATGACATCAGTGAACTCAAATATCATTTGAAGAAAACCTTTTCTTTCATGTTTCAGGTAAAGCAGTGGAATCGTGTCTTAAAGCTGCAGGGAAATCTGAATCTCATCAGAGAGTAGGCTTGGGACAGTGTTAGATGGGCAGTCAGTTGGGGTAATGGGACCTGTCCAAATTCTCTGCCATTATCACCGTCCCACAAGAGCCAGTGCCTGCCGGACTCCTGTTCTCTTGTCACACATCTCAGTCAACAGACGCATTCTCTCCTACACAGTTTTCCAAAGGGATTTCACAGCCTTCACAGCCACCTTTCCACCATTTAACACTATAGCTTAAAAAAAATCAATTGTTTTATATCATTCATCCAAAATATATGTTGTTTTCCAACATATATAACAGTCTTGGAACTATTGAATTCACAGGTGTAAGGCTAAAACTCATTGCCTAGATTGGCTCCTTCTAACCCTGAGTGATTACATTGTGTTCCATCTATACTTAAAGTTTACAGAGAAATTTATCTCCCCATGATAATGGCTGAAGTACATACAATATTACTGCTTAGAAATAAATAATCTCACATTGGGGGAAAGTGGTAGACAATAAGAAGCATTCAAATGAATAGTCTATCGAAGTAAAATAGCAAATTTTGTTCAGAGAACAATGTACTGGTACATATGTAGATTAATTTCAAAAGGCGTCTGTTTTATGCACATACTTATTTGAAGTTATGGGTTGACTCAGTAATTGTGAACATGGTATGAAAGAGCTCTAAAAACATTGGAAATATTTAGGTGTCTAACACTGGCTTGCAGATGGCCACTTTCTCACTGTGGACTCACATGGGGGAGGTTTCTCTCTGTCTTTCTACCTTTTGTCTCCTTTCTTCCTTCTCACTCCCTCTTCTCTTTCCTTTCCTCTTCCTGTAACATCACAGTCCTATGGAATTAAGGCTCCAACCTTACAACTTCATTAACCTAATTATACTCCCTAAAGACCCTACCTCTAGTTACCATTCGATTGAAAGTTCAATCTAATGATAGATGGCATCAAACTTAAACATATGAATTTTACAGAAACACAGTTCTAGCCATAAAACAATCCATTTGTATGCTTCTTTTTTATAAAAAAAAAAAAATCAAGAAAACAAAAAATAGAAACTGTGGCTATAAAAACCAAAATAAAAATCTGTCTCCCAGTGTAAACTTTCTAATATCGGCCTTTAGAAAAGAATAAATTTTCCCATTAATAAGGTCATATATGTTTGTTAATACTCTTGAAAACTAGCTTTTCCTAATTAGATTTGGTAAAGATAATTTTAAGATAAAATCTCTTTCATCTACAAATAATAAGCTAGAAGCCAGTAAATACTAGGTGAGATGCTAATTTACCTTATATAAACAGATGGGTAATAAGAATTGTTTCTTATGGACTAAACTCAGGCCAAGTACCAGAAAGACGTGTACGTGTTACCTGTCTACAATGGCTCTATATTCACAGCAAGCATGACTTTTATGAGGCTAATTGTGTTTTGTAAATTGTAATTTAATTCTTTTCA
The DNA here is from genome assembly GCA_963574355.1 of Loris lydekkerianus. Lineage (NCBI taxonomy): Eukaryota > Metazoa > Chordata > Mammalia > Primates > Lorisidae > Loris > Loris lydekkerianus. The sequence goes on along the minus strand of CAUYPK010141879.1, from coordinate 4,304 downwards.
ACAGTCAGGGGAAAAAATCCACTAAATTCTCAAGTCTAGGAATTTCAAATTATTCTAGAAAATTTTGTCTTTTGATATTATTTTCAGTATTAGAATCTTCACTAGCCAGTTAGTGATCCTTGTAACCTGTAGACAATTAGGTCTTGAATTACCAGGAAGGACAAAGCCCTGACGTTTAAGCAGCACTATGAAAAACCACAGCTGCCTAGTGCAAGCCATGGCCACAGCGTTGCTAACTGTCGTCTTATATCCTGATTTTCCAAGAAGCATGTCCAGCAGAGAGGTTTTTTAATTCACCTGAAAAATAATGCTGATTCTAATTTAGGGTAGTTTTTTCAAAAATATTTTAGACAAATGGGGAAATAATACATGGTGGAGGTAATTTTTTAATCAAATGCCTAAGAATTGGACATTACAGGTAGGCTTTCCACCACATGTCAGAAAATGTTGCAGGTTGATTTCTTCTTCTCTTAGAAATGTAACCAGAAGTAGCTGTTACGTATTTTTATTATTCTATCTCTATCTATCATCTATCATCTCTCTCTCTCCCTCTCTCCTCTCCACCGATCTATCCACAATAACCAGAACAACTCTGCCTGCTTCCCATCTTCAGGGAGCCATGTGGAATTTCCAAGACTTCTTTCTCCTACTCATGAAAACGCCTTCAGCACCTCTGTCCCGGAAAGAGAAATATAAAGCCACTGCTTCTGCTTGTACCACGCCCACAACATTAAACCATCCTTTTACAGTTTGACCTTTTTCTCCATGATTCTCCTGATGCTGACGTCGCAGTGATCACCAACATCACTCTGAACAAGCCTGACACTTTCCTCAGTTCTCAGTTTCCACCAGCCTTGGTTTAAAAGACCCCAGTGGCCTAAATTACTCACTGTCTGGTTCTGTCTCACATTGTCTTCTCACTGGCCACTGAGGTCCATCCATGAGGAACTTCTTTCTCTCCCTTAACATCTTCAAGCTGGCCCTGCTTCCTGGCTTCCTCTTCCTGTCCCCTGCCTAGGACGAATGTACCTGTAACAAATCTCTGGCTGGCTCCTCCCACCATCTCATCTTTAGATATAACTTTCTCTAGTTCATCCTTTCATTTACCCTGGTTCAGATTACTGCTCCCTCAGGTCCCCAGCCATTCCTTCCACACTGTTATTCCTTTACCACTGCTGTTGTTAACAGTACTTATTGTGTTCAAGTACTGTTAATCTGAATAGCTGTTTTTTGGTTTTTTTTGGCTGGGGCGGGCTTGAACCTGCCACCCCTGATATATGGGGTCCAGTGCCCTACTCCTTGAGTCACAGGCGCCGCCCCTGAATAGCTGTTTTTGATCCATCTCTCAACAATGTCTTCTCTTGTCTTCTCTGAATCCCTGATACCTAGTACAATTCCTAGTACCCTGTGAATTATCAGGAAATAACTTAATTAAACTAAGGCTCATAAAATTGTAACCAATATTTCAACATTCATCTCCCATCTTTGTTTGTTTATTTATTTATTTATTTGAGACAGAGTTTCGCTATGTTACCCTCGCTAGAGTGCCATTGTGTCACAGCTACAGCAACCTCAAACTCTTGGGCTTAAGCAATTCTCTTGCCTCAGCCTCTCAAGTAGGTGGGACTACAGTGGCCTGCCGCAACACCTGGCTACTGATGTGTTTGTTTATTAAACCAATGAATATCTAACTGGAATTTCAGCTGGTACGTGAATTATTCAGAACTTACTCATTTCTAAACATTCTTCTCCTAAACTCACAATTCTTAGATAGCCATAACTGTGGGGTACATTTTTGAGTCTTCAAGTAGACATGTAGAAATCAGAATTTTGTGATTTTAGATTTTACTTGCAGCCTTGTTCCCTGAGTGTCCTCCCACAGTCACCTCAAGAGGAGTTGATATACTTTAACATTTGACAGATTAATAAACAAGCTCAGAAAGGTCCCTCACAACTTACCCCCCACCCCCATAATCCAGTTTTCAGATCAAACATCAACTTTCAGTATGGCCTGCTCAGAGTTCAACAGTCAATCAACGACAGAGCTAGATTCTCCTCCAGGTCTGCCTGACCTCAAAGAGCATGTCCCTTAGATGATGGGCACACTTACAACCCTGGCTCAAGCATAACTAAAGCAACCCACATAGCCAAAACATGTGCGCCCTTGTAATATTTTGAAATAAAGAAGGATCATGTTTCTAACCATTTTAAGATATAACTACTCAAGAGATCTCAGAAATAATCTGATAGAGACATTTCATTTTCTTTAAAACAGTTGTTTTGTTCAACTCTCTTGTTTGATCTATTTTTACTACTTATTATATGCAGGATCAGCTTCCTAAGTGTGCAACCTGGATAGTCCACAGTGACATACTCAGGACTCCATCAATGCTTGGTCTAGTTCTCTTTGCCTTCGTGCAATTATTAATAATTTTTGAATACAGGGCCTCACATGCTCATTTTGCACTGAGCTCAGTCCTATGATTTGGAGGATCATATAGTACAGTGGTTACTAATGAAGACTGTGCTAAGACAGGAACTAAATGTGAGACCTTGGCCTCAATCTTTCACTTATTTGTGCCTCAGTTTCTTTATCTCTAAAATTATGATAATAGTATTTATCTTAGATGGCTGCTGTCAGTAACAGAGCCTGGCACATAGTTTATACAAAGTGTTTATTATCATTATTATTTATATTTATGGACATGAATGTGTCTTTCTAAAAAGTCAAATAATATCTAAATATGCAGCATGCAGAGTAAAATAAGTTATCTTGGCAAGTCTGTCCTCTCTCCGCATGAGGAATAACCAGATCAGTGAGTATGTTTTAGGTCCTTTAACATTATATTCACTGTATTTCATGTTTGCACATTGTTCTCTGAATGTGTTTTAACATTGATAAGATCCTGTTTTGCTCATTGCTCTCCAACTTCTTTTTCAATTAAAAGACGTATGTTGTGGAAATCTCTTTATTTCATGAGTTTGGGTCTCACACATTCTTTTTAAGAACTGCATCATTTTGTATCTCTTAAAATAAGGGGAGATTTAACATGATTTTCCCATTCCACATGGGTAGACTCTAGAGAGCTGTCAATTTTGACTCTTACAAACAAGATAGCAGTGAACTTCCTGGTAAATACACTGTAGAGTTGCTCCTATTTATTTCTGTTTCAGACAGGCATAGTATAGTCAACCCTCTATTCTGCATTTGTGGATTCAAAATATTGGGGGGAAAGGAATGGTTGCATCTATATTGAACATGTACAGACTTTTTTCTTGTCATCATTTTCTAAACCACATAGTATAGTGATTATTTATATAGCATTTCCATTGTATCGGGTATTATAAGTAATCTAGGTATAATAAGTATACAGGAGGCTGTGCATAGGTTATAGGCAAATACAGCACCATTTTAAACAAGAGACATGAGCATCTATGAATTTCGATATCTTCAGGGATCCTGAAACCAATCACCCATGGACATCCAGGGAAGATTGTATCTCTAACACACAAGGTCATTCACTGATGAATAACTTCTTTTCATCTGCATGTGGAGGAGGTGTGTTTAAAACATCCAAGTTAAGTCAATACACATTGTATTTTCCCTCTAGGCCACAGAAAACTCTCAGGTTGGTAAAATGAAGGCTTAAATAAATCCAGTTTCTAAAATTTAAGAATGTTTTTCATTAATTGAATTTTTTCTAGCTTGAAAACAGTCCAAAGAAGAGGGGATTATATTTCTAAATTCAAATCATTGTCCTCATCATCATTTCATTATCATCCTCATCACAGTTTATGTTAATGGAACACTTCTCAAGTGCTTCCTTAAGCCCTTGCTAAGCTCTGGTTCCCCTTGCATTGTCATGACCACTATAATCAACCCCACCTAAGTCTGTCTGACAAAATGCAAGATTGATTTCCTAGTTTATTTTTATTTATTTATTTATTGTTGGGGAATCATTGTGGGTACAATAAGCCAGGTTACACTGATTGCATTTGTTAGGTAAAGTCCCTCTTGCAATCCTGTCTTGCCCCCAGAAGGTGTGGCACACATCAAGGCCTTAACCCCCTCCCTCCTTCCCTCCCTCTGCTCTTCTTTTTCCCACCCTTCCCTCCTTCTTTCTCTCTCTGCTCTCCCCTTCCCCCAGCCCGACCATGACCTTTAATTGTCATTAATTGTCCTCATATCAAAATTGAGTACATAGGATTCATGCTTCTCCATTCTTGTGATGCTTTACTAAGAATAATGTCTTCCACTTCCATCCAGGTTAATACGAAGAATATAAAGTCTCCATTTTTTTAAT
>CAUYPK010141877.1:0-39036 GCA_963574355.1 Loris lydekkerianus | reverse complement strand
GGGGGGGGGGGCGGGCCCCCCCCCCCCGGGCCGCCGCGCCCGGGGCCCCGCGGCCCCCGGCGCGCCCGCCCCCCCGCCCCCCCCCCCCCCCCCCAGGGGCTTGGCTGGCATACACTGCTCTTCAGCCTTTCTGTCTGATTCTGTATAATTCTTCCCCTCTTGCTCCCACCACCCACCCAGCACAGTGCCCTGCATGACTCCCCAGGGCAGGGGCTGTCCCAGCTGCGGGGTAGGAGGGTGGCAGGCTGACATCTCTGGGCTACCGTTTCTCCTCTCCCTAGAGACCAGGTAGTAAACTTCCGAGTCACTGAGATAGGTTTGGCCTGCCGAGCCCCAGTGGGTGGAAGCTTCTGGGAGGCATGTTGCAGCCAAGCAAAAGGAAAGGCTTTCTAATTCCCTGAGCTGCCGCAGCAGAGAAGGGTGGAAGATAGTGAGCTGTTCATCCCGACAAGTGTTTCTGCACAGAGCCCTGTGCTTTGAGGCCCCTCTGACGCAAGGCCTAGGGCAGGCAGGGACCAGAAGGTCACAGGCACCACCACCCTCCTGGCCTTCATTGACCTTACCCCTGTGAGGTTCGCGTGCATGGGTGGGACAGGTACAAATGACTTTCCTGGCTCGGTGCCCCCATCCTGCCTTGGTGCCCCCATCCTGCCTTAGGCCTCCCTGGCCTGCTCCCCAGAAACCTCACTGATGAGCTGGTGTTGCCAAAATCCCTACTTTCCCGTTCCCTTCCTACGTCCTCACAGCTCTCTTTCCCTTCCAAGCCCCAGTGGGGACAAGTTCAAGGCACACAGCACTCATTCTAATGCCAGTCAGGAGAGCACAGGGTAGACGGCGAGGCTGGTGCTGCATCCTCACTTGGCCATCTGTGACCTGAGGAAAGTCGCTTAACCTCCCTGAGACGATTTCTTCATCTGTTAACTGGGGACAATTGCACCTACCTGGGAGGGTTCTTGTGAAGTACAGATGAGATAATGGGTATCAAAAGCTAACAATGTATCCAGCACATAGTAAAGGCTCAAAATTTCTGACTCTTTCCTACCCCAGTATTATGGGAAACATATTTCTTATGCCATAGCCAGTGGGGGTGGGTGGTATCCATTGCCGACAGAGGCAGGCATGGCTGGGAATGACCAGCCATGGTCATGGTCATGGTGTTGTTATTACTTTCTCTGTTCCAGTCTCTGCGCCTGCTTTTGTGAGGCTCTATAAGAATTCCCTCTCTGGGGGGTGCCTGTGGCTCAGTGGGTAGGGCGCTGGCCCCATATACCGAGGGTGGCGGGTTCAAACCTGGCCCCGGTCAAACTGCAATAACAACAAAAAATAGCTGGGCATTGTGGTGGACGCCTGTAGTCGCAGCTACTTGTGAGGCTGAGGCAAGAGAATCGCCTAAGCCCAGGAGTTGGAGGTTGCTGTGAGCTGTGTGATGCCACGGCACTACCGAAGGTGATAAAGTGAGACTCTGTCTCTACAAAAAAAGAAAAAAAGAATGCCCTCTGTTCTCCTTGCTGCCTGTCTGTTGAACCTGGTACACCTGGCCCTGCTCTGAGCATGGGGACAGGGGGCGTCAGGGTGAGTCAGGAGGATGTGCTCTGAGAGGCACAGGCAGGCTGTCAAGGAGCCCCCAGGAAGGGCTGAGCCAGCGCTGTGGGGACACAGAGAAAGGACATGGGCCTGAGCAGACTGGGCTTTCAGCAGGGGACACTCTGAGAAGAGCAATAGTATTGGTGGTGACAGCATCTAACGCTAATATATGAGTATTACGCTTCCAATGCATCATCTCAGAGAACCCTCAGATGCTCTAGGAAGTAGCTCTTCTATTTCACAGAGGAGGAAAACCGAGGCGCTACCAGGTGAGAGATTAGATTTGAGGACACTCTCCACTCCACAGAAGAGGGGGCATTTGAAGTGGGTCTTGAAGAATGCAAAAGATTCCTGCCCCCAGCTCTGCCCCAGTAGAGATGGGGGAGGGGCCTCAAGGGGATGCCGGCTCCCCAGCATAAGCATAGAAATGACCATGATGATGATAATAACGGTAATTACAAGGACACTCAGCAGGGTGACACCTGCAGTAGTAACGATTATGGCCTTCTCATTTAAAGGGGTTCTTTTTGATTCATTACCTCATGTGTGACTTTGAGGACATGCCAGCACTGCATCCCTGGGGTGTGCTTGGGTCTGGAGGCTGCACCAGGAGCTTCGACCCAGGGGAAGGAGCCTGGGAAGTGGAAATCGGCGGGAAGCTAAGGGGCAGCTCTGAAAGCTGGTGGGTGGGGGCATATGCCACTGAGGGATGGCCTGGGACTCACCTTAAGCTCCCACACCTGCATGTCAGCTCCTGCCCTTTGCCCCATCAGCCCTTAATCCGTGGCCATGCCCACAGATCTGGACACCGGGAGATGAAGCAGAGTGAACCCCATCTCCAAGGCCTGGGGCAGGGGTGGGGTGGGATGCAAGGCAGTGAGAATCCAGGTGCCACAGAGCCCGCCTGGCACACCAGCCTCGCTCAGGCACCCGCGAGAAACAGCAACCCCTCCAGGCTCTTCCTGGCGGTTTTCAAACCTGATGCTGTGTCACCCACAGCTCTCCAGCAGCTGAGGCCAACCCAGGTGGAGCGAAGGGGGTCTTGCCCCACCAATAAGGCCGTGGGGCTGGGACTAGAACAGGCCCCACCTAGAGGCCAAGTGAGGAGGCCAGCAGGTGCCTTCAGGAAGCCACCTCTCCCCCAAGCACCCCATCTCTGCCCCCCACTCACCTGGTGCCAGCGGGGGAGCAAGAAGCTGAGACCAGGAATGCAGCACCCACCCCAGAGGAGGGTGAACGGAGGCAGGGGCTACTTACTGAGCAAGTTTGGGATAGGAAGGGGCAAGATCTTAACCGCATGAAACCATATGGGCTCAGCGGGTCCCAATAACTCTTGGCAAACTGTACCTTGTCTTTTCTTTCTCCTTCTTTCATTGTTGTTATTGTTATTATTATTATTTTTGAGACAGAGCCTCAAGCTGTCACCTTGGGTAGAGTGCTGTGGCATCACAACTCACAGCAACCTCCAACGCTCGGGCTTAAGTGGTTCTCTTGACTCAGCCTCCCAAGTAGCTGGGACTACAGGCACCTGCTACAATGCTTGGCTATTTTTTGATCGTAGTTGTCATTGTTTGGCAGGCCCAGGCTGAATTTGAACCCATCAGCTCTGGTGTATGTGGCTAGCGCTTTAGCCGCTTGAGCTACAGGCGCCAAGCCATATTATTATTATTATTGTTATTTTCTACCAAGACTTTAAGAAGACTATTTTGTGGCCAGATTGTGACTTGGAAATATCATCTTTTGGCCAAAGCTGGAGATAGAGCTCCCCCACCCCCTGAAAGGGCTGCATCTCTGAATGAGGTGGGGTAGAGGTCTCCCATAAGCTGGAAACCTTTCTGCCACAAGCTGGGTGTCTTGGGTTCGGGCCACTTGCTTTCAGGATGCACGGGACAGGGCAGGCCAGATTCTAATCCCAGCTGAGCTGCCTCCCAGCTGGGCAGGCCTGAGAAAGCGACTACAGGGTCCAGAGTTGCTGAGTCCTGATCATGATGTGTGTATCAGGCTCCTGGTCTACAGGGGGCACTGAGCTGGATTTTGAGATGACAGCAGCGCTGTGGAGACCGTAAAATAGAAAAAGTCCCCAATGCCGATCTGTAATCTGTCAGGTGACTTGTGGGTTGGAATGAGGCTGGAGCCAGAGAGCAGTGGGCTCAGTGTCACTGTACTCTGTTCACAGCAAGGTGGTCAGGGAAGGCCTCTCTGAGGAGGAAGTGAGGAGCTGGGCGTACAGCAGATTATCTGTGAGAGGAACGTTCCAGATGAACAGAGCTGTGGACTTGAGAACTAGCCAGGATCAAGAGCGAGGGTGTGCATGTGGGGTCACAGCTGGCAGACCACATGGGCTCTGAGGAAAGGCTCTGAACACGTGGCAATAGGAGGGACTGTTTGAAGAGGTCCCCCCTCTGGGTGCTGTATTAAGGACAGACTGTGGGTACTAAGATAGGACACAGGGAAACCAGCTGATTGTACACCCGTGAGGAAGAAACTGGTGGCTTGGGCAGAGGTGAGAGTGGCCGGTGTCTGGTGTCGTCGTGATGGTGGAGCTGAGGGGACTCTCTGAGGGACCTGCTGGGAGTGTGGGGACAGGAGGGGAAGGGAGGACGCATCTGAGGACAGAGCTGTGATTGATGGGCCTGGGGAGGCCTGGGCAGGAACAGGCTGGGAAGCAAAGTGGAAGCAGGAGTTTAGCTGTGGACACGTGGATTTAAAAACACTCACCACACACCCAGGGAGATACTCAATAGACAGGTCAGTGGGAAGGGAGGTCTGGGAGTTCTCGGCAAATTCACGTGGCAGGTGGGGCCACCCAGGCGCTTGTCTTATAATGCAGCGCACTTGGTCTCCATGTAGCAAAACAGTTTTGAAGGTTTCATGGCTTTGCTGAAACTGGTCACCATGTATTATGCAAAGTGGGCTTGGAAGGCATCCCCTGTTGTGCCGAACCTGCAATGTGAGTAAGATTCTTGGTGTTTTCTTTCATTTTCTTGGCAGTCTTAGTGTCTTCTGCTGCCTTATCATTGGGGTCTTTCCTTCTTTTTGAAGAAGCTGTCCAGAGATGTTTGGCTTTTATACATTTTTCTTTGGGTAGCTTGTGGGTTTACCAAAACAGCGACTGAGACAGCCGTACAGCATGGGAAGGAGGTGAGGATAGAATTGGCATGTGGGTGGGCCACGTGCCGACTAAAATAAGTGTCAGATGTTGATTTAAAGCCTGACACCAGATGCAGCTGTACAACCGATGTACATCAATTCTGTCGCCACTACGAAGGCTGACACCACACACAGCTTAATTGTCAATTCTGTCGCCACTACGAAGGCTGACACCAGACACAGCTTAATTGTCACTTGCCACTCCTTGATGGAATTCTGATAAGAGTCTGTAAACTATCGATTCATCATGCTCTCCGGGCAGTCATGCCTCTCTGCTAATGATTATCTGTTCGTGCAGCTGCCCCCAGCTCTCCCATCACTGTCTCAGCTCCTCCTCAGAGCATCAGGTATTAGATTCTCATAAGGAGAGCACGACCTAGATCCCGCGTGTGAGTAGTTTACGGTGCGCTCCTGTGACCATCTACTGCCCAGATCTAAGGCCGCAGCTGATGTGAGCGGATTCGGAGCTCAGGCGGTGATGTGAGCGATGGGGAGTGGCCGGAAATACAGCTAAAGCTTTGCTCACTCGCCCACCTCCTGCCGTGCGCCTGCCCCCTAATGGGCCACAGGCTAGTACTGGTCCGCAGCCTGGGGTTTGCAAGGGCTGCAATTTTAGGACACTGAAAGGGAAAAGAAGCTTGAAACATGTGGTAGGGCTGCCGTGTGGTGTTGGGATCAGTGGTCGTGAGTCTATGTGAGCCGTGGTCAGCTGTGCAGTGCAGGCCCAGGGTGGGGTGTGAGTTTGATGATGGCTGGGGCGCTGCTGGGCAGAAGAGAGTGGAGTAAGGGAGAAAGTAAGGGAGAAACCTCCATGAGGAGACGGTGGGGTCCAAAGCAGCAAAGAGAACGTGGGGGTCAAGGGCCAGGGAGAGGTGGGTAGAGAGGGCTCCACCTTCAAGGGTCAAGGATCACAGTGGGGCTGAGGTCTTGGTGGTGTTGGCATGTTAGGAGTGAGCTGGAATGTCAGGAGGTGGCATCTGAGTGGGGTGTTAACAGGGTTGCTTGTAGTTGGTGCGGTTCTTGGTAATGACATCGTAGAGGGTCTGTCCATGGGACAAAGGGGCTCAGGCCAGGTGGGGGGCAGGGTCATCAGAAGAGAGGTGATAGGGCTGAGGGCCCAGGGTGCTGCCATGCCATCCTCGTGGCCAGATGGGGAGAAGATGGGCAAGGTGCCTCATCACGTGGAGGGGTGGGGGCTCACCAAGAAGGTGACCATTAGGCAGAGCCCCAGCAGGGCCAAGGAAGCGAGCCTTGTGGGTATCCAGGAGGAACATTCTAGGCTGAGGGTGCAGCCAGTGCAAAGGCCCCAAGGCAGGGCAGCCTGGCATCTTTATGGCACAGGAGGAAGGCTGATGTAGGGCTGGAGAAAAGTGCAGAGGTCAGAGAGGTGGCGGGGGTCAGTGGGGAGGGGCCTTGTATGCTGTTGTGAGGACTTTGCCATTTACTGAGGTTTTTTGTTTGTTTTTTATTTTTGTTTTTTTTTTAGAGACAGAGTCTCACTTTGTCGCTCTTGGTAGAGTGCCGTAGTGTCACAGCTCACAGCAACCTCCAGCTCTTGGGCTTAGGTGATTCTCTTGCCCCCGCCTCCCGAGTTAGCTGGGACCACAGGCATCTGCCACAACGCCCAGCTATTTTTTGTTGTTGTTGTTGTTGCAGTTTGGCGGGGCCTGGGTTCGAACTCGCCACCCTTGGTATATGGGGCTGGTGCCCTACTCACTGAGCCACAGGTACCACACATTTATTGAGTTTAATGGAAACCACAGCTTTTGAGCAAAGAGACAGCACACTTTGCTCTATGTAGAATAGATGAGGGTGGGGCCACAGGTGGGACCAGAGAGACCAGCAAAGAAGGTGCTCAGCAGTCTGGGTGTGCGGTGATGGTGGCTTAAACCTTGGCCATGGCAGTGGAGGTGGTGAGAGGTGGTTGGTCAAATAGATTTCCTGTTGAACTGGAGGATTTTGAAGTGTCAGACAGGGAAGACTCAGGCATAGGGTGGGTGTGACCACAGGTTTACCATCTATGCCCCAGCTGCCTGAGCCTCACCCAGGTTGGCCTCCTGGCCAGTGCCACTGCCCCACCGCTTCCTTCCCCATGGTGACCCCTCTCTTGAGCACCTGGGTTTCTTCCTCTCTCCCTTCTCTGCCAGTGATGTGCCCAAGGGCGCCAAGACCTTCCGGGTCTCTGGGAGCTCTGGGGTGGAGGTCTTTGTGGTCTATCATACCACACGAGAGACAGAGCCCATAGGCAAGGCCCGCCGCCCCCTGGATGCCAAATTGGATGTGGTCGTATCCGTGGACACAGCCAGTAAGGATTTAAAGGACCTCAAGGTAAGAGGCCAATTCCTCACAGTATGGAGTTGGAGTTTACCATCCAAGGTAAAAGCCCCCCATGGTATGTTCGCATTTGCAAAGCACCCTCACTTAACCAGACCCCACAAGCTTCTCACATCTACAGCCACACGACATACCCTGATACAACCCGAGGAAACCCCCAAACACACAAACCACGCCCACGCCCCAGCATCGCCCCAGCAGTACTCCCAATACATGAGCTCACTAGTCACCCCTCAAATTCACAAACACCCTCCACTGGTCCCTGTATTCAACCTCCACGCAGACCCCAAAGACATCCCCACACTCCCGGGGTAGGCGGGGTCCACAGCAACTCCCTGTGTGCACATGTGCTACATGCCCACCGCCGGGTGTGCGGGTCTCCTACGTCTGAGCAAGCCTTCCCTGTCATTGCCCGCCCTGAAAGCAAGTGACATCTTCCTCCCCAGCCCCAGGCACCTACCACACACAGTGACTGGCAGACTGGTTGGCATGCCCCCCACAGGGGAAAGGGGCTCAGGTCCTGCCTCCCTGGTGAGCTAGCTGCAGGACTATAGGGAGCCCAGATGGGTCCCCTGTCTACAGGGTCACTGGGATGACCAGGGTGGAACACTTGGTGTGGGTTCTGTGCTGTGCCACTAAAGGCTCTGAGACCACCAGCGGTGGCAAGGGGGCAGGGGTTATCATTCCCATTTTATAGATGTGGAACGGAAGCCTGGAGGTGTTGACTGACTTGTCTAAGTCAACTGGGTGCTGTCACACCCCTGCCAGCTCTCCTCCCTTCTCTCCCCAGTGGGACACCCAGAGCTTCTAGCTACAGACGCTGCTCCAAGTCTGAGCCCAGAGCTCAGCATTGGGGAGCACCTGGGGGTCTCTGTGCCCCCCTGCCTCTAAGCAGGGCTGTCGGGATGTGTCCCCGTTTCCCCTGCCATCTCCATCTCTGCAGGGGGTGGCTGTGTGTTCCCACAGGTGAAGGTCTACTACTTCAGGGACCCCGAGGGTGATGCCCTGGGCCACAGTGTGCTCTACCTCACTGGCGTTGGTAAGTGCCACCTCCCTGGCTGTCTGATGTCCCTTTGCCCCCTCAGGTTGGCTGTTTGAGGGTCTTGGCTGATCACTTGGAGTGGAAGGACTATGGACAGCTTTCTCCCCCATCAAAGGAACCATAGGGCTTGAGACATAGCAATGCCCAGGGCCACTAGGATCTAGAAACTTCACTGCCCAGGGGCCAAGAGCTGGACCCACTATAGACCTCCTCCACCTGGAGTCCCCCTGTGTATTGTGGAGAGACGGGTGTCCCTTCAGCCAAAGCCCAGGGAAGCCCCTAGGACCTCAAGGCTCATCCCCAGCTGCCAGTTAAGGGTCACCAGCTCATGATCTAGAACCCTAAGGCCACTAAGGGTAGCAGATGACCATGCTCAGACATGCAAGTCATTCAGGAGCCAAAAAAGACTTGGGTCCCTTTAGTTCCCAGAGTCACAAATGTCACCCTTACTCAGAACTACATTACAGGTCATCCACAAGGCCTCCTAAGGGTTGGGCAGGGACCCCAGGGCAGGGTGTCCTGGTCCTTGTGGGCTGGGGAGGGGATAAAGCTTGGCTGGCCTGGACATTATGGGCATGAAGACGGGGCTGGAGAAGCCCCGGCAGCCTCTCTCCATCCCTTTGCAGATGTTTCTCTGGATGTCGACACGGGCCGCACAGGTACGGTGAAGAGAAGCTGGGGGGACAAGGTGAGACCCTCCTGGCTACCCCAAGACTGCAGGGTTGACAGACACATCTAGAGGTTTCCTAGGGTGGAGTGGGCCTTCTCTCCAGAAGGGTGTTGGATCCCAGGGCCTCTGGTGCCTGACAGCGCAGGGATGTCCAACCAACGGATGGCCAAATTGGCACAAATGAGCAGTAACTTATGCCATGTGACCAACGTGCTGTGTGATGGCTTGCGAACAGCTCACCCTCTCTAGGTCTCTCTTATGCTACCTTGGAATTGGCATTGGTTCTTTTCTTTCTCTATTTTGACACCTGTATTTAGGGATCTAAACACAGTGGGTATTTCATAAAAGGTTGTTGAGTGACTGAATGAAGGTAAGGAGAAGCTGAGTTCTGATAGAGGAAGCTATAGTTAAAAAGAACGAGGAGGAGGATGGGGTAGGCTCATGGCATTACCCCAAAGGAAACATCTGGAAGCTTTCCTGGGAAAGAAAGAGATACAATTTTCAGGGAAAGCCACTAGGGAGGTGGCCTGGGGACACAGGACTTTGTGGTAAGGTGAGGCACGGTTGCCACGGAAAGGTGTCCAGGTTGTTTACTGCACAAGGGTGCTTGGTCAAGTTGGCAGCTCTGATACAAACCATGTCTGGGGGCCTGGTGCAGGGTGGCATCTACCCACAGGGATGGACAAAAGTGCCATATAGGCTAGCAGTGGCCCTGTGTAGTCCCAAAGGCCAAGTATGCATCTTGGGGCTTACCTCACAGAGCCTCCCTTCCCTCTTCTGTGAAATGGGAACAGTGAGCTCTGCCTTTGTGTGTGGTGGTGCTATAGTGGAGGCATGCCCGGGAGAGTGGTGACCACAGAGGCTCTAGCTGTCTTTCCTGCCTCAGCTTGGACCCCAGCTTGCAGGGCCTGCAGGACCTTGAGTGGGTATTGGAAACATCAGGTCCCAGGAGAGTGCTTGCCTGGGGGGGAGTCTCCAAAAATCCTCCAGATCCTCCCCTCCCCATCCCAGGCAGAGCCATCTCTCAAGGGCCGTATCTATGTGTGGCAACAACACCCTGCTCCCTCCAGTGTGACGGCTGGATAGAGCTGCCGAGCTGCCATGTATGGTGGTGCAGCCTGTTCACTGAACAAGGATGGGGTGGCTTTGGGTCTAGAGTAGTGCTTCTCAACCTTCCTAATGCTGCAACCCTTTAGTACAGTTCCTCATGTGGTGGTGACCCCCAACCATAAAATTATTTTTGTTGCTACTTCATAACTATAATTTTGCTACTGTTATGAATCGTAATATAAATATCTGATATGCAGAATGTATTTGCATTGTGACAAAGGGGTCGCGACCCACAGGTTGAGAACCGCTGGTCTAGAACCTTACTTAGACCCTCACGTCTGTGATCCCTCTTTAAATCATTAAGTGAGCCCAGAATATAAATGTCTGCAAGCTAACAAAGCAGCCAGCCCTGGTCACATCCAGAGACCCTTCCGGGGGCCCACTGACCTCCAGGCTTCTTGTTTTACCACAGAAAACCTGGCGCTGGGGCCCTAAGGGCTATGGGGCTATCTTGCTGGTGAATTGTGACCGGGACAGTGACAAATCTAGTGAGCCTGACCTTGCCAACAGCCAGCTGATGACCCTGGATGGTGAGTGACTCGATGCATTGCCTAGGGGAATGGGGAATGGAGGGTGGGAGGGCCTCCTGCTGGCAGGGTTGGGGGAGGGAGTCTCAAGGGGGCCACTTTCCCCAGACCTGCAGGACATGTCCCCAATGGTGCTGAGCTGTGACGGCCCGGACGAGATCTTCAACAGCCACCAGCTGGTCTTGAACGTGCCCATGTCTGACTCCAGAAGAGTGGGAGTCTTCTGTGCTCGGGGTAAGTGGTGTGCTGGGGCTTCTTCCCCCTTGTTCCATCTATTTCTTTCCTCTCTATACCCATCTCACTCTCTCTCTTTTCTCCATCACCTTTTCCTAATTCTCACTACTACTTACAAACAGCACAACGTAGTACCCAGGAAGGAGGTTGGACACCTTGTTCCATTTTACAGAGAGGAAAACTGAGGCACAGGCGCATGAATTCACCGTCACACAACCGGTGGAGGCCGGGTCGGCATTCCAACCCAGGTGTCCTGGCCACCAAGGCCACTTCTCCTTCCACTCCCCCAGCCCCTGTCCCATCATCTGGTCCGTCAACGTGGACAGAACTATACACCAACTGTACGCCAAGCACTGTCCAGGCGGTGGGGAGGATAGAACCAGTGAGGCTGAGACCAGGTCCTGCTCCCGGAACCTGGCTGCTCCACTCGTTTTTATGAATCAAAGTTCATGGCTTTAAAAAATATACCAACCCTTAATCCAGAAGTGCCTTTACTTGTTTTCAAAAACAGCAACAGGCCTCTCCTGTTCTTTCCTACTTCCCTGTCACCTGCTTCCTTCAAATTGACCCAGAACTCGTTGCTCAGGCTGAATGAGCCGGGCAGGAGCAAAAATGTTCCTCTGCATGCACCAGTGGTGGAAGGTTAGGCAGAGGGCCCAGCTGGAAAACATTAGTGTAATACAATCGGCAGCTTCTGCTGTGCGCGACCACTAATCTGCTTCTGACTTTACGGATTCACCTATTCAGGTATTTCATGTAAATGCAATCATACAGGATGCGGCCTTTCGCATCTGGCTTTGTTCAGTTAGAATAAAGTCTTCAAGCTTTAACTGTGGTGCGGCAGGAATCAATACTTCATCACTTTTAGGGATGAATAATATCCCATCTCTGCCAGGCATGGCGGCTCACGCCTGCCGTCCTAGCACTCTGGGAGGCTGAGGCAGGTGGATTGCTTGAGCTCAGGATTTTGAGACCAACCTGAGCAAGAGTGAGACCTCATTTCTACTAAAAATAGAAAAACTGAGGCAAGAGGATCACTTGAGACTATGAGTCTGAGGTTGCTCTGAGCTATGATGATGTCATGGCACTCTACCCAAGGTCACAGAGTAAGACTCCGCCGTCTCAAAAAAAGAAAAAATTTCATCTTAGGGACATACCATGTTTTGTTTATGCATTTATCTATGGATGGATATTTGGGTTATTTTCACCTTTTGTGCCAAGTGGTTTTATCTCTATCTGGTTTAAAGTTCATATTGGCCTCATGGGAAATGTAATGTTAGCTCATTTTACAGATGGGGAACTGAGGCTCAGAGAAGTTGAGTCATTGAGCCAAGGTCACACAGCTTGCATGTGATAGAGTTAGAGAGGAACATAAATAGATCTAAACACAAACGTGGCTCTGCCCTGGGACTCCTGTGCCAGCACTGGCCCCTGACTCTGGTTCTCCCCAGGTGGGAATTCCCTCTTGGACTACAAGCAGGTTCTGGGGCCCCATCACCTGTCTTACAAAGTCGAGCGGCAGCCGGGGGAACAAGAAATCAGATTCTATGTGGAAGGGCTTGCCTTCCCTGATGCCGATTTCTTGGGGTTGGTTTCCCTCAGCGTCAGCCTGGTGGACACAGGGGTATGTACAACACTGGGGGTGTTGCATGAGGGCTGAGGGGCTTGGGAGGAACCAGCTTGGAGGCTCCAGGGCTGGGTAGCTGAGGGCTGGGAAATCTTGAGGTCTGATGGGGCTTAGGCTGGATTGGGGTCCCTGCATGACCCACTGAGTCCTCATTGTCCCCTCAGACTCTGCCTGAGGTGACCCTCTTCACAGACACCGTGGCCTTCCGCGTGGCCCCCTGGATCATGACCCCCAACACCCAGCCCCCCAAGGAACTGTATGTGTGCAGGTGAGGCCCCAGCCCTCCTGTATCCCTCCCTGCAGCTCTGGACTTGTAGAGGTAGGGGCAGGATGTTGAGCTGACCTTGGCCTATTGCTCAGACCAACAGATTATTTGAAGGCATCCCAGGGGCAGGGCTAGGTGCAGGACAGCAGCAGGTGGTTGGTCCCATCCTGCCCTGAGCAGCTAAGGTTCCTCCAAGGTCACTGGTTCAAACTCCACCATTGCTGCTCCTGCCCTGTCCTGCTGCAAGAGCCCTGGAACACCTTAGATTTAGTCTGGGCCGTGCCCTGTTCAGGCCGTCAGTGGCCACAGGAGACCCGGCTTGACTCTGACATGGGTACCATCTGGTGCCCAGTGAGGATGTAGGAATCCCACTTCTGGGGTTCACTGTGAGCCTGGCCCAGCCTGGGGCCCTGGTCCTTCTGCCAAATCTCAGAATCTTGGTCATACCCCTTGGTGGAAGGGTGAGTCTCAATTGGCAAAGCCCCACCAGGTCTCTGTGTCAGAGGTCAGACCATTGGAAAGGACCACAGTTGAGCTGGACATAAGTCAGAAGGCTGGGAAGGACGTAGTCAAACAGGTTTGCTCTGCTTACCTGGGTCTAGGTGTGTGCAGGAATTCAAAGGGGAATCCCTTCCTTCTGTTTGCTTGCTAACCCCACCCTGTCCCTTAGGCAGTTGTGTGGCACAGGGGTAGATGTGCCACACAACCACTACGTAGTGGTAACCACTACGTTAGCCAGTAAGATTCAGCCCCAGGTCACCACTGTGGCTAACTCTCAGACTACCTGTGCTGGGTTGGGTGTCTTGCCCCTGGGCTCCACAGCCTTGGTTTACCCCTCACCCCGCACCTATCAGCTGGTGTGATCTGGGGATGTTATTTATCTCCCCCATCAGTGCATGGCTTCTCTAGGGCATGAACTGTATTAGAACCCCTGCACCCCACGATCCTAGCACAGGCTGAATCAAGGTTCCCTCACCCCCCGCCTTAGCCACAGTCAGGGGTCATTAGTATGCACCCCTCTCCCTGTCTTTTACAGTGTGATGGATGATCATGGCCCAAATGATAAATTTCTAGATGACATGTCTTACCTGTCATTGAAAGCCAACTGCAAGCTGATCATCTGCCCTCGTATTGAAAATCGGAATGACCGCTGGATCCAGGTGGGTGAAGAAACAGACTCCAAGGAAAGTGTTAGGGATAATCTGGGAAGCCTTCAGCTGGGCTTGGGGAAAGCAAGGGCTGTACAGCCCCCTGCTGGCCTCAGTCTCCTTGGAGGACCCGGGACAGCATGAGGGGCAGGACCCTTGGGGGAGGCTTCCCTGCTGTCTTCATCAGCCCCAACTTCTGCTGTTTCCCACCAAACCCAGACCAGTGTCCTTCCTGGTTGAGGTCCCAAGAGGCCCCACCTCTACCTCTGCCCACCCCCAGGTCTTGGGGAGGATCTGCTGCCCGGCCTTGCCCTGCCCGGCCCTGCTCCAGGCCCAGAGAGGATCACCCTGCTTTGAAAACCACCCCAAAGAAGTCACAGTGGCTTTTTCTTTTCTCCCCTCCCAGGATGAGATAGAGTTTGGCTACATTGAGGCCCCTCACAAGTCCTTCCCCGTGGTCTTTGACTCCCCCCGAAACCGAGGCCTGAGGGATTACTCCCATAAGAAGATCCTGGTACGGACAACGGCGGAGTGGGGAAAGCCTGGGTGCTTCCTCCCTGAGCCCCCATGAAGTCGCATCAATATCTGGTCCTTTAGGGCCCAGAGTCTAGAGAGATGGGGGCAAAAGGACCCAGGAGATGGAGTATCAGCAAACTGGGGAGTCAGTAGGCTGTTTGGGCAGGACATGCAAATGACATGTGATTGCCCCTGTTCTGGGGGTGGCAGGGCAGCACAGTTCTCCTAGAGAAGGGGCCGGTCCCCAGGAGGAATCATCACAGTGGCCAGACCTGGGGAGGTCAGCCTACATTTTGTAGGGAACGCATCCTTAGTGAGCCCTTGTGGCTTTTTAAGAGCCGGGACTTCCATTCATCAATATCAGTTTTCTCACTTCAGAGAACAGTAGATGTTTTCTGAATACCTACTACCTGTTGGGCACTATGCTACCTCCTGTGCACAGGATGGCAGCAGCAGCAGCAGCCACCATGTATTGAGTTCCAGGTACCATCCTCTAGCTTTCTATGTGTTACCTCATTTAATCCATGGGGCACACCTATGGCTGAGTGCTATTATTATTCCTCTTTATGGAGGAGGAAACTGAGGCTCAGGGGGCATTCAATAACTTGCACAAGGCTATGCTGCAAATTAATGGTGGCACCAAGGTTCAAAAGTAAAGTGGCTGCCTCCAGAGCCCTTGTCCTCAAGCATGAGGCTGCGCTGCGCTTGTGGTAGGAACATGGAACCCGTTTGCTGGTTCCCACCACTGGGACAGCGCAGGGTGCAGGGAAGGTTCCAGAGTCTGTGTGTACCCAGAGCCCAGACACTCACCCCAGCCTGGAGGGCCAGGTAACAATGAACCCTGCAGGTGAGTGCATCAACCCACTGTGCTGAGGTGGGGGGACCCACCTGACCCCAGGCCCCAGACATGACCTGTAGGCACTAGGGGATTTTTCTCTGATTTCTCCTCTCCTCTGAATTATCTCTCTTCTTCTTTCTTTGGGTTTAGTTTACTGTTCTTTTTCCATCTTGAAATGGAAGTTACAATTATGGTTATATTTCTGTTACCCTTCCCTTTAAAATATTGCCTAATTTCCACTTTGATTTCTTCTTTGAGCTATGGGTTTTTTACATGCGTGCTGCTTAATTTCCAAACATTTAGGGATTTCCGAGTTATCTCTTGGTTGTTGACTTGTATTTTAATTGCACGGTGCTTGGAGCCAGCAGTGCAGGGGGGAGGGATTTGTAAAACGTGGATGGAGGTGACTTTTCAGGCACAAGGCACCAGGAGTGGGAATCCTGTAACATTGCCTCCACCCCACTCCAAGAGCCGCCTCTTCCTGTCCTAACTGACCCCTCCTCGGGGCGGCATTCTTGCTGCTCCTCCTCTAGGGTCCTGACTTTGGATACGTAACCCGGGAGATCCCGTTCTCAGGCCCCTCCAGTCTTGATTCTTTTGGCAACCTGGACGTGAGTCCGCCTGTCACGGTGGGCAGTGTAGAGTACCCCCTGGGCCGGATCCTAGTCGGCGGCAACTACCCCAGGTGAGAGGCCAGGGTGGGAGGGTGGCGGAGGGCCCCAGGGGCTGAGGGCAATATCCACCTGCAGTGTCCCCTCGCCAAGGATGTGGTCCCCCAGTCTGAGAGGGGGTCTTAGCTTCCTGCGTGCCATAGAATCAGAGACTCCAGAGTCCAAGAATCTCAAATTCAGAAGGTTACAGAATCTTAGGAGGAAACCCACGAACTAGTGACCTGTGGTCTCTAATTTTATGAGCTTCATTAGTCACCAATATTTTATATGGTTAATATGGTTGTGTACGTGGGTGTGTGTGTGTTTATTAGGAGGGCTCATGTAAAGAGCCAGATTTCGGGCTTCTCTTGAAAAATCAGAGGAACTGAGGAGGTGCTACAGTGACAATCGGACCCTGTGGTGGGAGAAAGGACTTGTTGACTTCTCCCACTGAGAAGGCAGAATCATTGCTGTCCTATTAATGGCTTAAAAGGGCCACCAAGTGACAAGGGCAGGTGGCTACAGGTAAGCAAGTGCCCGGCCAGGATGCCTGTGTGACAGAAGTGTGTCAGAGGATCCCAACACGGACAGCTGTGACAGGGCAGGAAACCAGACATTTAGGGTTTAGTGCTCAGACAGGTGATGGTACCCGCCAAATCCCCATGAATGGGTCCACATCCTGCCTGCATGTATCCATGGAATGGGGCGTGCAGTGTAGGATCCTAGTGGGGTCCCCTGCTTCCTGTCTGGAGCTTATACCTGCCACAGGCCTGGAAGTCATCTTCCCATTTGTGGAGGATTAGCGTGGAGCGGAGGTGTGCCCTGACTTGCCCCCAAGCCCTGGGAGCCCATCTGGTGTCTGGCCCAGAGGAGTTGGGCAGTGCTGAGATCACACAGCCTCACGGTTGAACACAGCCTTACGGGTGGTAGCCTCAGGGCTCTGCATCAGGGGAGGCGAGGTTTCCTGCCACAACCCAGGCGCGTAACTGGGTGCCCTGGCAGCGTTCCAGGGGCTGCTTTCGGCCAGGGTGGGAGGAATGTGCTCCCCTTGCTGGTGACTCGTGTCCGTACACTATTACCCCCCTGGGGGCTAAAGGGCCTTGAAGCTTCAGGGCAGTCTTTCTGGGACTGTGGGAGGGGCCCATGAGGAAGGAGCACAGATGTTGGAATCAGATGGACCCGGGTGGGAGTCCTGGCCCTGCCACTTCCTAGCCATATGACTTTGGGTATTATTGCCTATCCAGTGTTGGTGCTCAGTTAATTCATTTAAAAGGACTTATTGCATTTTGAAGGTACTGATGATACATCAGTGAACAAACCAGATGTATTTTAAATGAACAAACTATTGTATACACCACACCTCAGTTTCCTCATTTGTAAAACGGGCCTGATAAAAATCTCAGTCCTAGCCGTATAGTCAGCATTGCTGGTGGCAAAGAATTCATATAAACACCTTCTGAATGCTTAGCTGTTGTTCAACTGCGCTCTCAGTAGTGGGAGCAGGTTAAAATTCATTGGACACCAGCTTTGAAGCAGGTTAAAATTCATTGGACACAATTTACTGATGACCTACTATGTGCCACGCCTATAGTGCTTTACCCGGGTTACCTCATTTAATTCTTCCAACAATGCTCTGAGGTTAGGACTGTTACTATTCCTGTTTTATAGAGGAGGAAGCTGAGGCTCAGAACAGTGAAGTTATGTGCATTTGCTCATGCATTCATTTACTAATTCAATAAATATTTTAATAGATTTCCTACATGCCAGCCTGGGGCCTAATGCTGGGGACCCAGAAATGAGCATGGAACTAGCACTTGAGAGTTTACAGTTTAATGAGGGAGACAGGCAAGCAAGCAATTGCACCCAATGGGGTCAGAGACAAGATCACATATAATCCAACGTGGGGTGTCAAGGCTTCTTAGGGGCAGCAATGACATTGATGAGTAATGATAAAGGATGAATAGACTTTGGGTAGGTAAAGCACAATGCGTGTGGCACATAGTAGGCGATCAGTTAACTTTGTTCAAGCCTTGGTGAAAATCTGACATTTAAACAAAGCCTTGAAGGAAATAAAAGAGTTAAAGACTGTGGCTATTTAGTAAGAGAATTTTCCTGGAAATGGAATATCTGGTGCTCAGGCCCTGAGGCAGGAGGATGTTGGGGACATTAGGACAGTGAGGAGGCCACCAAGCTAGGGCAGAGTGAACAAGGGTCAGATGTGGCAGAGCACACTTCAGATTGTAGCCTGGAACTGGTATTGTACGGGTATCACAGGAGGATTAAATAAGATATTGAGTTGGAGGAGCCAAAGGCAGACACGCTAAGGAAGCTCAACAAACGCCCAGGCCCCTCTCTGCTGGGGTGGGTTTCCCACCCTCTGCGCCCTGCATTTAAAATGTTGAGCAATTCTGCCCCCTGGTGGTAGCTCTGATATGGCTCAGAGACAAAGGCTGATGCTTCCTGGGGAGGGAGTCTTGGTATCCATCCTCCTGCCTCCCGACAGAGGGCTGGAGGGTGACCTAAGGAGGAACCCTGCCCCTTCACCAGCCTTGTTTGCCTGCTTCCCACTTCTTTCTTCTCTGAAGTCTAGTTCCTCTCCCCGCCACTCCACTGTTTTTAAAGAAATTCTTTAAAATCGCCAATATGATATTAAAATAACAGAAATGCAAGGAAAATATTTCCCACGACCCCCTCTCCTGAATTTAAAGGCATGTTTTCATTTGTGCCTGCTTGTCAGGTCTCCCTTCTGGTCTTTGTGTATGGCATGCTCAAGTTCATGGAGGTCACAGAGTCTCACACAGGGGTTCAAAGGCACTCATGTGATTTGCAAATATTTTCTCAGTGTGGAGTACATGGGGGGGGGGTGCTGGGGATATAGCAGCGAACAACTTAGACAAAAGTCTCTGCCCTTGTGGAGTTTACGTTCTAGTGGTATGTGAGACAACTAATGAGATGTAGGATGCCAGATTGTGCCTGACGCTGTAGAGAAAATTAAAGCCAAGAAGGGGGCTGGGGGCTGTTGCAGTTTTCAAGGCCACATAGAGAAAGAAGGTGTGATTTGGGTTAAACTTAAAGGAGGCAAGAGAGCAGGCCCTGGAGCTATGGGGAGTTGGCAACATCCCAGGTATGGGCAACAGCCGGTGCAAAGGTCCGGAGGCAGGCAAGGGACGGAGGCCAGCGTGAGCAAATGCAGAAGAGAGTGCCAAGGGATTGTGGGGAAAGAGATATCTGGAAGACTGTTGTGCTTGTGCTTCAAACGGAGGAGGGAGGGACAAGATCTGATGCATTAAAAGCCTCCTTCTGGTTAAACTGGGATGAAAACAGAGAGACAGGGACAGGGACAGGCCATTGATGATCCCAGCAAGGGAGGTGTCAGCTGGCCAGGTGGTGGCAGAGAAAGAGGAAGAAGCTGTGGATTTTGTCCTTTGTTTTAAGTGGAGCCACCAGATTAAATGCAGGCCCAGAAGCTTGTTCTTGATATGTCCTTATGCTGGACAAGCAAGGGCAAGAAATATGATTCTTTTTTATAAAATATATTTTAAAACAATCCAAATAGATAGTGTGTGCTTATAGATAATGTCTTTGTAGTTGTCCAGGGAAAGGTGCAGATGCCCAGAGTATATGATAAAGCATTGTGCCTTGTGATAAGTCACCACCTTAGACTTTCTAGCCTCAGCTGGGTCTTTTGTGAAATGGGGACCCTGCCTTGGCTAAGACAGCATCAGAGCCTTCCCACGCACAGGTGGCATTTGGAGATGTTTTCTCCCTCAGCTTAGGAACTTCAGTCTGGCCCTACTGTCCCCTGCCCTGAGTGCCATCTCTGCCCAGCCCCTACCTTCCCCTCTCCCTCTGCTAGTAAAGAGTGTCTTGAAAATGCCTGGACCTCATTTTATGAATTCCTGGGCATTAGACAGTGTCAAACACAAGATGGCTGGGACAGTGGTTCTCACATGTTGGTAAGAGGCAGAAGTTTATCAAAATGCAGATTCCAGGCTCACATCCCCAGAGACTGTGAGGGGTAGAGGGTGTAGGGGTCCAGGGGTCCTCTCTGATGGCCCCAGGCAGTAGAGGCCCTGAACTTTGGGAAATGCTGCTGGTCTGAGTGAGGGCCTCACCAGGTCTCTGACATATTTCGAGCAACAGGCTGTGTGTCCCTGGAGTAAGGAGCCAACCTCTCTGAGTCCTGGGCTGAATCCTGTGAGATGAGGATCTTCAGTTTCCTTTGGCAAATGGAGCTCTGTCCTTTGACTCCTTTGGGTGGGGGAGGACTTTCCTGGCCTTGAGGAGGCCGCTTAGGGTGGGAGAGGGGCAGGTACTCTGGATGAGAATATGTTCCCAGGAGTTCCTGGGGCTGGGAGGAGGTATAAATGGTAGCAGCTTGTACATCAAGCACAGGGCACCCTCTGTGCTGGTATAGGCCAGACCTATGGGAGGTCAGCCAGCACCATCTCTCCCTGGGACGTATCCCCAGACACCCCCCACTCCCACCTCCAGTGCCCCAGCCTTGGCTTGGGCTTGGAACCACTGCGCTTAGAATCAGGGAGGTTGGCTCTGTCTCCTTTTAGCTGTGTGGGCTGACTCTCTAAGCCTCAGTTTCCCTCCTGGACCTGCACAGAGGGTTGTGGTGAAGTTTGTAGGGCACATGAAGAAGGGACAAGGTGACCGCCTGCTATCTCCCTCCTCGCCAGGTCCGGTGGGCGGCAGATGGCCAAGGTGGTGAGAAACTTCCTGAAGGCCCAGCAGGTGCAGGCACCTGTGGAGCTCTACTCAGACTGGCTCTCCGTGGGCCACGTGGACGAGTTCCTGTGCTTTGTGCCCACCTCTGACCAAAAGGTGCGTCTCCTCCCTTCCTGCCTGAGCCATTTTTGCCCCTGCCTGACCTGATGGGATGAGGGAGGGCAAAGCCACCTGGACCAGCTCAACCTTGTGCCCACAGTGAGCTCGGAGTCAGGGCACTCTTGGGATCAGGCTGTGTTAATGGTGGAGGGCACTTGTTGGAGGAGGCCAAGACCTCAGGCCAGGAACGCATTCATTGCTCACTCCTATGCTCGTTCTCACTGACTGGTGTTTGCTTTCTACCAAATCCCTTAGCCAAGAGCCAGGGATGGCACTGACAATAATCGATAATGTTTACTGTGCACCTAGTATATGCCAAACCGTCCACATATTCTAACTCATTTAGTCCTCAACCAGCCCATGAGGTGGTTGATATTATTATTGTGCCCACTTTACAGATGAGGAAACTGAGGCTCAGAAGGGCCTCACCCTAGCTCACACAGCCTGTACATGACAGGATGGGATTCAGATCCAGATGTGGATTCTGGCCTGTCACCACACAGCTCTACCACCTTGCAGAGGTGGCCAGGGAGGGCATTTCCCTTGGGGAGCAGCCTGGGTGAGGAGTCTTCCCAGTGACCAGAGGTTACAGCTCAGTGGTGAGAGCTTCGACAGGGGCAGGAACAGTGTACAATAGAGCATATGCAAAGGAAAGATCCCTGTGCCGGTGCAGGAGACTCCTGAATTGGGTCTTGAGGGAAGAAATTGGAGTTCCCTGGCGGGCAAAGCGAGGAAGGGCCTCCTGACAGGGAGAGCAGCCCAGGCAAAGGCCTGGAGGGGAGAACCAGCTTGGAAGATTGGGAGAACTGGCAGGCAGTTCTTTGTGGCTGGAGGGCAGGGTTGAAGGGGAGGAGGGTGTCTTGTACATAGTCAGGTCCCTGCTGTGTTTGGAGTCTCCTGTGTCCAGGGTGAACCTGTCCGCTGCGCCATTCTCCCTCCCTCTGTGCCAGGGCTTCCGGCTGCTCCTGGCTAGCCCCAGCGCTTGCCTCAAACTTTTCCAAGAGAAGAGAGATGAGGGCTATGGAGAGGCGGCCCAGTTTGATGGTAAGTGCCAGTGACCAGTCAACCCTGGGAACTCTGTCTTTTCACCACGAGCCCTGGGTACCGTTGATGCCTTTTATAACCATGCCCTCAGGTATAGCCCCTCCTGGGCAGATCTCACAGCTGGCTCGGAGCCTGACACCTGCACGTGGGAGCTAAGAATGAGGGCTCTCCCTGTCTTGGGTCAGGGATGGGAAGTGAGGGGACAGTATATTACCCTAGGCCCTCTGATGGGTAGGGAGGGTCCGGGGCCATGCCCCAGGGGGAAAAGGGGGAGGAAGCCATGAGTGCCCCGAGTACCAGTCTGGGCCAGGCACCTTCACCTTCTCACTCCTGCCTGATCCCCTATCCCCTTTCTTACCCCTGTTCATGGAAGAGGAAACTGAGGCTCAGAGAGGAAAAGTGTAGCTTACCCAGGGCTATGCAGCCCCAGAGCAGCAGTGGGGAGCTCAAGAGTGGGAGGAGGAGGAGCCAGGCTCAGTGGTCAGGTCAGAAGCCCTCTGCAGAGCTTCCTTCAGGATCTGCCAGACCCTCCAGGGCCTAGGTGATCCACCTGAGCACGGGCCTCAGTGTTCCCACCTGGGGAAAGGAGCACTGGAGGGGATGTGGTGCAGCCAGATAGTCCTGGGTTCAAATCCTGGTCTTGCCACTTGCTGGAGGTAGTATCAAAGTTGTGTTCTGAAACTTTCAGTGCCTCAGTTTCCCCTTCTTTGAATTGGAGGTGATAGCTAATCCCTCCTAGGATTGTTTTAAAGATTGATAATAAATTAAGTAGGGTGCCCAGTGCATGATGGGCATTCAAATGATAGTAGCAGTATGGTAATTATTAGGGCGTGAGTCCAAGAGTCTCTTCCCAAGCGGTTGCTGATCCATTATAGGTTTTACCTACAGCCAGGGCCAGGTCCCACAGGGTTTCTGATCTCTGGCTTCAGACCCTGGCACTGAGGAGAGAGGAAAATACTGGCCTGGATTATGTAGCCCCAGGCCTCACGTGGCCCCTAGGCAGTTCTCCCCACGTCCAAACATAGTCTTTTCTTTCAGGGTTAAGCTACCGGGAGAAGATAAGCATTAATGAGATGCTGGAGGACAGACGTCTCAGGAATGACAGTCTCCATGCACAGGTGAGGGGCAGGGCCACTGTCTGCTCCAATGAGTCCTTCTCCCTCCAGGAGAAACAGCCCTAAGGGACTGCAGGGCGGGTAGGGGACTTGGCCCTGCGGCTCTGCTTGTCCTGGGAGCTGCTGGGACCTGCTGGGACCTGTGGGATCAGCCTCTGCCTTATAGTCTGATGGAGGACACAGAGCCATGCCCTCATGGAGCTCCCAGTCTGATGAGGGAGACCTAGCCCTGCTCTGGGGACCGGACCCATTTCCATGGTAGCAAATCTGAGTTCTCATCTGAGAAGTCTGGTGTAATGAGAGATATGGTAGAGAAAGGGGGCCCAGTGGGGGCGGTGAGGTGAGCAGGGAGTGATCCTGTGAGAACAGATGGAACGAGGGCTTAAGAAGGAGCAGGGCTCATGCCAAGGATCACGCCTGCCTCGTGCAGAGTGAAGCCCGGCAGAGCTGGGGATCGGTAACTGAGCAGTGGTGCCAAGCATTTTCTCTTAAACTGCTGAGATGGGACAGGAGCAGCAAGCTGTGTCTGTGCGGGACAGTGTGTTGTGGTGACAATGGCTTTTGGAACCAGAAGATGCCTGGGCCCAAACCCAGGCCTTGCCACCTGCTGGCTATGTGCTCTTGGGTAGGCTGCTTGAGCCCCAGTTTCCCCAGGAGAGCTCTGGCTTCCATTGTGCAAAGTTGTTGTAAGTCTCCAAGGTGCTATTGGGCACAGAGGGCTGCACAGGCCAGGCATGGTAGGTGCTTGGCAAGAGTCTTGGGGTGTGCCCTGCCCCCAGAAATGCATCGACTGGAACCGCGAGGTGCTGAAGCGGGAGCTGGGCCTGGATGAGAGTGACATCGTGGACATCCCACAGCTCTTCACCCAGAAGGAGTCCTATGCACAAGCCTTCTTCCCGGACATGGTAAGGGCCTTCAAGCAGGGTCCCAATGGGGGGATCTTTTGGGATTAGAGGAGACAGGCTTGCTCAATGTAAAGGGCAGCCTGGCACAGAGGCTGTAAGTTCCTGCGGGCCTCTCCAGTGTTTGCTTATGTGTGGGTAGGGCCTGTTCCCATCAGTGCTTCTAAACCAGGACAATTTTGCCCCAAGCGCATTTTTTATTGCCACAGTGAGGTGGGTGCTCCTGGCATCTGGTGGACAGAGACTAGGGATGTTAACATCCTACAGTGCACAGAATGGCTCTCAACCACAGCAGTTTTTAAAATTTTTTTCTTATTTCTTTTCCAAATGGAAAAAGAACGCCTGGTTTTGTTCCAGATGTTCCTGACTCCTGTTTCTGGGCCTCAGCTGCTGGCTCTGTCCCCACCCCTGACCCCTTGCTGCTCCCCAGAGGGGCTCCTGAATTGGGCAGATGGGGAAGGTGGTGTCCTCTTGGCTCTCATTAACTGAGCAGCTGACAAGCAGATGAGCAGAGGTGATCTCACTTGTGTGTCACCTGGGAGGGGCCAGAGCGATACTATTGTTGCAGGACAGCCCAAAGTGCCCATTAACCCTTGGGAAAGGATGCTGGGGTGTTGGCAGCTGGGAGGGGTGGTCCCCCAGGTTGGGGCTAGACCTTCCCTCTTCAGACTGGGGGCCTTAACTCAAATTCCTCTTAGCAGACAAGCTGGGGGTTGGGAGTAGATTTGGGAATCAGGATGGAGGTTGGAAGCAGATGAGGAGGACCTGCACTCCTCACTGTATGGGTCTAGCCTCTAGGTCCTGGGCAAGACCTTGAAGGCTGCTCTAGCTTACCTCTATAGCGCTATCATATTCTATGCTGGGTGATCCTTTGTTGTGGGCGCTGGCCTGCACATCATAGGATGTTTGGTGGCCTTTTTGCTCTCTACCCACTAGATGCCAGTAGCACTTCCTTACTTGTGACAATCAAAGATGCTCCAGGGCAAAGATGTTTCCTAATTGAGAAGAGGGAAAATTGAGAAGTGTTCCAAGACAGTGTTATCTGTTAGAACTTTCTGTGATCATTGGAAATATTCTATATCTGCACGATACAATATAGAAGCCACTCAGCCACATGTGGGGATTAGAAATGTGGGCCCCCAAAATGTGGCTTGTGGCTACTGTCCTGGACTGCAAGGTGCTAAGGGACAACTTGGCGCTGGTTCTGCTCAGGGTGGGGGAGGGTCTAGGTTGGAGCCCATGACCTCGGTCAGCGCTCCTCAGTCTGTGGCCTGGCCTCCACTTGCTAGAAACCCCTCCCCATTAGGCATTCTCATTTGTCAGATGGGGAAATTGAGGCCCTCAGTTAGGGAGGCGTGACTTGCCTGAGGTCACATAGTGAGCAATTGGCATAGCTGGGAGCATCCCCCAATCTCATGGCTCCTCACACAGGAGGAAGAAAGGCCCAGCTGGAGCAGACAGCTAGAAGAAAGGCCCCAACCCAGCATGTTCTGGCTCATTAGTGGGCAACTAGGTAGTTCAGGCCCAAGGCCATGGAACTGACCTCATGGGACTTTCCAGCTTCATGTTGGCCCAGGCCATGGATGGCCGTACAGGGCAGACTTGAGAGTGAGGGGCTGAGGGCATGGAGAGTTTGAGGGAACAGAGTCCAGGACAGTCCATCCCACACCAAGACATACTATCGAGACAGCAGGTCCAAAGTCCTCTTTGAACCCCAAGGGCATTTGAACCCCAAAGTCCTCTTTGAACCCCATTATGACTCTTGCCATCAATCTGGGGCTAAAAGTTCCTCTAGGGAACTGCCATACCCTGGCACTGGAGACTCTCTCCTTCCCTGGCATTAGGGCCCCAAGCCCAGTCTACAACCAAGGGAATCAGAGGTGCCACTGAAGATAAATTGAGGTGTCTTTAAGGGCTGGAAGCCCCTTTCCCCAACTTCTTAGTCACACAGGTGGCCGGAGTACCACATTCTGTGAAGGTATAAAGAGTATGGGTTTTGGCTTGAGTCAGATCCAAGTCCAGATTTTAGTCTCACTGTTCTCTGGCTGTGTGGACCTGGTTGTGTTTCTTAACCTGGCCAAGCCACAGACTCAGAGAGAGGCTGTGACATTTAGTGTTGATACGTTTGGCACATAGAAGATACTCAGCAAACGGCAACAATGATCAGGGCTGCCACAGACAGTTGAGCAAGCTGTGTCCTGCACAAGCACACCACACTTCTGAGGACATTCACATCATGACCTTATAGATTTATATATTTATTATATAAGTTTCTGGTAGATGACAGTAAAATCTCTTATTCTAACAAAATGGCTGCAATATGGTAATTTTCTGATAGATGGAAGAAGATGTTGGAGGGAGGGGCGACTTCAATTCATACAAAAATACAGCATATGTTACTGGCAGCTTTAGCTATTATTAATTCTCTCTTTTCATCCTGAATCTGTTTCTTCTCTGCCTCCATAGATCCTAGTTCATGAGCAAACCCAAGTCTTGGTGGCCCAGGAATGCTGGCAACAACAGGACAGCCCCGGGGATGGGCCAGCAGTAGCCAGAGCTCCAAAGAAGTGGGCATTCACAGCCAGCCCGGACTCTGTCTAGCCTTCTCTCTTTTGCAGGTCAACATGGTGGTTTTAGGCAAGTACCTGGGCATCCCCAAACCCTATGGGCCCATCATCAACGGCCGCTGCTGCCTGGAGGAGAAGGTGCAGTCCCTGCTGGAGCCTTTGGGCCTCCACTGTATCTTCATCGATGACTACTTGTCCTACCACAAGCTGTCTGGGGAGATCCACTGCGGCACCAACGTGCGCCGGAAGCCCTTTCCCTTCAAGTGGTGGAACATGGTGCCCTGAGCCGGCTCCCTCTCACCATCCTCTCTGCCCCTCTTGCTGGGGGCCCATATCAGGGTGAGGGCAAGGAACGCCCACCTGGCCTCTATCCTCTTGGAGGGGGGCTTGGCACTTTGCAAACATGCTGGCCTCTGTGGGCACCGGGACATAGGAACAGACACCACCTGTCCTCGCTTCTGGAGTGGCCTGCCTAACCTAAGAGGGACTCACCTCATTCTTCCCTCTCCTCTTCCCCACCCACAGCCCCCAGAGGTTCTAGAAAACAGCAGCTTTAGCATGTTCAAGAATGGCTGTGAGTGGCTTAGGCAGGTGGACCCCACTTTGAATTGCTCCCCCTCTGTTCTTTTGCCTCTCTGGGGCACATGGGTAATGACTACACCAGGAGTGGACCCAGAGGGCCTGGGCTCTGCTGTGAGGGCCCTAGTTCCTCTGGCTCCTGTAGGACTGAGAGGGCGTGACCAGCGGCAACCTACCCCTCCATCAACCTCCTACTGAAAAAGCTGTGACACCCCCAACCCCAAGTCACTTCAGCTTCAGCTTTATGCAGCCAAACGAGAACAGGGAAATCCAGTGTCCGAGGGCCTATTTTAAAAAGGGAAAAAAAACAGACAACAAAAACCCTTTAATACCTGACTCTATCCTCAGAAGGGTGCTTGTTACCTGTCTGGAAAGCCTCTAATTACCAGAGCTGATTGCTTCCGACTCAAGAATGCTGAGTGGCCAAAGTGAGGCCTGAGGACACACATAGGACACAGGACAGGAGGGGATGAGGCCAGGGTGTCAGAGAAGGCCAAATTCATAACTAATGTTGGATCTTGGGGCCTAGAGGCCTCTGTGTCCTGGGGATCCTGAGCTTTGGATTTGGGGTTCTGGATTTGAAGCGAGCTGGCTGTTCCTGATACAGCAGGGGTGGGGCCCCAGATGTTAGAAGAGGGTGGGGGGGCATTAAGTTATCTTTGAAGGTGGGGTTTAATTTCTTGTAATTGTCTTTAATTATTCCCCTTCCTTCTGCAGGCAGTGGGAGGGGGAAGGCTCATCCAGTCTCTCTCAGCATCTTCGAACCCTGCATATAGCTTGGTTTTCGCTTCTGAGTAACCCCCCGTGGCAGGCCCATGTCCCCTCTCAGAGTAGAGAAGACAGCTGGCATGGGAGGCTACTAGCCCTGGGTGAGGTCACCAAGATATGCACAGGTCGATGGGCTCTTGGCCCCTAACCCTGTCTGGTTTTTAGTGGCCATTGGTGAGACCTCAGACTGAGCCAGCCCAGCTATGGTCACTCTTAGCCTTAGAACACTTAGCAAACAAAAGCTTACATGGAACTGCTCTGCGGTGGGTGAAAATCTGGATCCTCCCCTTCCAGAAGGTTCTGCAGAACCTCATTTGAAAGCTCCTGCTTTAACCTGAGTACCCTCTGCTTAGGATCATGGCCTAGCCTAGGCCAAGCTAAGGAAGAGGAGAAGGAGGCTCTTCAGGGGAGGAGGGTGTGAGGCTGAGCTTGGGTCTTCCTGGGGAAGGAGCTGAGGGCAGGAGAGGAATAGGCACAGCAGAGAGATGGGGAGGCTGGGGAACAAGCCTTTTGAGCCACACTGAATGAAGGAAGCTCTAGAATCATTGTGGGGGGCTGGTGTCCATTCTGGGACTGTCCTGGATGACTAGTCCTCCTTTCTGATCAATAAAAACGTCAGTAAGCATTTCTTCAAGTGACTGCCTCCTTGGCCTCTGTTTGTTGTGCTGTGGGGAAGAGGGGAGGAGGGGGAGTGGGGCCTGCTCCCAGTTCCACTGTCTTGTTACCGCTCCTTGGCTTAAATTCTGCTGGCCATAGGCAGCCCACACATGGCTGGGAGAGCCTCCCACTGCCAAGGTCAGTGCCAGGCAGGTAGGCTGATTCAGCAGGGCAATTGGCACATGCCCATTGCCCTGGGGCTGATGGACTCTGCTGAGATAGATATCATGGGATGGACAGGTCCTGCCTCTTTCTCTCTTCTCTCTTCCCTGGGCCACTTTCATCTCTCAAGAAAGCTGAACAGGTATAGTGGGAGGTGGGCTGGGCCCTGTTGGCAGAGGTAGGACATTCCCCAGCAGTGTTGGTGTCCAGGACCACAGGCCACTATAATTCCCTTTGCTTTCTGCCTCAAAAAATGTCTAAGTTACCCAGTCTCAGTGTTATACCCCTAAAAATATCACCTTTTCAACTTACACACTTACTGCTGCCTCAGATTACACCCTTTGATGCTCATTCATTTTATTTTAGCTTTTGTTGTGCACTAAGAGGCAAAACATTGTTGTCCATCAGTCATTGACACTTTAGTCTGAATGAGCCACAGACCTATTTTTAAAAGCTGGCATTAACTGGGAAGAAGTGAATGCATGGGTCTTCTTCTGAAGGATTCTGAGCAGGAGGTTGGTATTGGGCCAGTTCCCCAGAGGAAGCCCTAACTTTCTACACCTATTCCCCAGCATATTTCTGCTTTTTCAAATGCCCAAATGCCTCCCTGGTCTCAGTTTCCCCACCTGAAAAATCAACCTTCTTACTCTGACATGTTAAGCTTCCCCTGCCTGGCTGGGAAGTATTCATCGTTTACCTATTTCAGAGGTTTTTGGCATCTAATAACAATAATAACCACACATTGTTCAGATAGAAAAAGCAAGGCACAGAGCAATTAAGAGACTTGCCAAAGGTCAACCAGCCAGGAAACGGCTGAGGAAGGGGTGAAACTCAGACCTCCCTTTAAAATCCATGCTCTAAAAAAAGGATGGTGTTTCTCAAAGGGCACCAAAATTCTTTGAGGTGCTTGTAAAAAATCTAGAAGCCAAGCTGCACCCCTAACGTGCTGCCTCATTCTAAAGGCCAGGTCTGGAAATTTGCATTTTCAGCTCCTTAAGCAGGGTAAAGAAGCTCCCCTTTCCCACCTCTGTTAAACCATATTCTCTGAAAATGCAGAAAGGGGGGCCAGGGGATAAGGACAGGTTCAAGACCAACATCTCGGCACACCCTTCTCCCTCGCCCCCAACAGTCCCTGGTGCCTTGATCCGGTATCTGTGGGAACTTGCTCTACTTAGAGCTGGAGGTGGGGGCAACAGGTTCATATGCAAATATAAGGTCTCTTCCAGCCAATTGTTTGCTATCTATGCTCAGGGAAGGGGCGGGGCTTTAAGGACTGGCGCCAATGAGCCAGCACCCTGGGTGGAGGGGCGGGGCCAAGGGCTTTTAAACCACATCCTAAAGGGCCTCTGGGGCAGCGTTGGGGTTGGTGGCTGTAGGCCCGTCCGAGGCCAGCATGTCGCTGCAGAGGATG
Organism: Loris lydekkerianus; assembly: GCA_963574355.1. NCBI lineage: Eukaryota > Metazoa > Chordata > Mammalia > Primates > Lorisidae > Loris > Loris lydekkerianus. The sequence continues at coordinate 9,300 of CAUYPK010141877.1, read as the reverse complement.
GTGCGTGTGTCCCTGGAGCATCCCACCAGCGCCGTGTGTGTGGCTGGCGTGGAGACCCTCGTAGACATTTATGGGTAAGACCCAGTGGCCGGACGGGCCTTCTTTCCTCCAAGCTGGACGGTGCTTCTTTGGGTGCAGACATGGCTTGGCTGTCCATTCCCCAGCCTTGGCCTTAGAAGAGCAGCCAATCAAGGAAGCCTGGGTCCTTGCATTGTTCAACCCTGGTTTCTTGACTACCCCAGCTAGGAGATTTGAAGTGTAGGAGGCTGAACAGGGTAGAAGAGTCTTGCAGTGGCTGAACTGATGCTGGTGCTGTAGAGGTGGGAGGCACTGGGCCCTGCTCTCTGTCCACAGGATCCTGGAGGCTAGGCTATGGGTCTGTCTGGGGCACACAAGAATAGGAGGAAGCGTATACCCTCATCCCTATCCCAAGCCTATGAGTCTGAACCATAGAATGTTAATCATTTTTAAAAACCTTGTATACTTACATAGCACGTTCTATGTGCCAGACGCTGCTCTAAGAGCTCGAAAAGCCTCTTGAATTTAACCCTCAAACACTTAACTCTCAAGTTAAGTGGCAGTTGTATGAGCTAGGCTTATTATCAGCATCACCTCATCTGACAAAAGAGAAAAGCAAGGCATAGAGAGGGCTAGCCATTCACGTAAGTCACACAGTGACAAAAGCCTCACGGCACCCCTCCTCCCTCATCACCTCTTGAGATAGCCTCTGTGGATTTAAACCAGGTCTTATGTTTTTAGCTGCTCTGCCACCTGAGAAAGAGGAGTTGCTGATCTGTTTTCTTCCAGCCTTTTAACACCCATGCATCATGCCTCTGCTGTGACCCAGGTCATCCCTTTAAGGCCCCATCTTCTTTCTCTCCTAGGAAGAAAAGGAAAAGAGGTTTAGGGCAGGGCTTTAGGAGCTGGACTCTAGGAACCACCAGGGAGCTGGCTTCCTAGGCTTTTGAAGAGCTTCCAGGGTCCCTGGCCTAAAGCTGATCTGGGAACAGGTAACAGGACACTGGAAAGGGAAATTGCAGGACCTCATAACTGCATCCACCCCTCAGGTCTCTCACCCTCTCCTCAGAGCAGGCTTCTCAACCTCACTATTGGCAAGATGACTCCTTGTCATGGGGGCCTGACCTGAGTGCATTGTAGAATGTTGAACAGTATTCCTGGCCTCTATTTACTAGACGCTGGTAGCATACCTCTCACTTGTGACAATCAAAAAAAGTCTCTAGACATTGCCAAATGTGTTCTGGGGGGAAAAATCACCCACTATGGATTTAAACCTAAAGTCTTATGTAAAGTCAGCCATTGAGAGTATCCTAAACTAAGACTTTTAAAATCAGAGCAAACTTAGTTGGAAGCAGCGGCAGGGTTTGTCTGGGGCTTTGGATGAGAGGGGATGAGGAGCTCGTCATGGGAGGGAACCAAATCTGGAATAGGCTTATAGCTGGTGGGTGGGGAATGAGGAGTAGGGAGGGGATTCAATGCCTCCTGAAGGAGGGGCATCTACAGAGGCTGTGCCAAGGGGTGATGAGGGAGGAGGGGTGCCATGCGGCCTGGCGCCACTGCCTGCTCCAGGGCTGTGTGCCATGGGAGTGACTCACCTGCTCCAGCTGCCTCATGCCTGCCGGGCAGATGTGCCCCCTGTTTGACCTGCCCTAGGAAGCCTGGAGCTGGCTTCTTCCTGGCAAAGCTTCCTGAAAGGCTAGAGGAAGGTCATCGCAACCAGAGGCAAAAGCTACAACATCTTGGGTCACCTGAGTGAGATGAGCCAGGTTGAGGATTTTTAGAGAACCCTGTGGCTGGGACAGACACAGGGTGGGGTGGAGGATCCAGAATTATCAAATGTGTGATTCTTGGGCCCCAATTACCAAACCCTGGGGTGGGTGGCACAGAGAACTCCTGGTTTGTTCGTTCACACATTTGGTTGGAAGAGGTATTAGACCTCTTCTGGGTCTAATGTGTACCAGGCACCGGGACACACATAGCGGTGGACAAGCAGGCATGGCCCCTGCCCTCTGAGAACCCTGCCCTTGGGAGTTCTAGAAAGGCAAGCCCACCTTCTTGCAGGAGTGCTGCAGAAAGGACTCCAGTCTCAGAAAGGGAGCTGGACAGGGTTAGCTGTGAGGTCACCTGGGGCTTGGAGATGCTGTACTGTAACGATCCTGGGAGCTCTGTCTGTGGGCGAACGAGAGAATGGGCAGTAGGTTTGGTGGCCGAGTCTTGCTGTGCCATTTCCCAGTTGTCTGACTTCAAGCTCTCCGAGTCTCTGTTTCTTCATCTATAGAATGGAGATAGCAGTACTATTAGCAATGATACTTACTTAGTTCCTGTCCCAAGCAGTCGCTGTCCTAAGCGGCCCCTGTCCTAAGCAGTCACTGTCCTAAGCACTTTACTAATTCTCACACTTGTATGAGGTGGGTACAATCATCAAACTCATTTTACCGATGAGGAAACGGAGGCACCTATAGGTTAAATAACTTGCCCAAGGTCACACAGCCAGTGAATGTCAGAGCCAGGATGCAGCCTGAACAGCTTGGCCTTACTTCAAAGGGCTGTCTGGAGGACTCAATGAGCATGTGCATGCAAAGCATATAACTAATAGCTGGCTCGTGTGAACATTCATTATCATTATCATTATCATCATCATTTTCAGTCTCCACCTCAAACCTGTGGATGGCCTTAAGCATTCCCAAATCTGCCATGCCCAAGATGGCTGGGGAACAGCCTCTGACCCATACTGGCAGAAGGAAGAGTGGTGTTGAAAAAAGAGAAATCAGCAGGCCAAGCAGTCAAGGCAGCCTGCCTGGAGGAGGGACACCCCAGAGCCTTGAGGATGGGCACAGGCGAGACTGTTGGGCCTCTGTATGGCAGTGGGTTCAACCTTGCCTTCCTGTGAGTTGGGCATGGCCCAGGGGACTTTTTTTCCTGAGCAGTGAGCCTTATGTCAGAGGGCAGGGAAGGAAGGCTCCTACCTTGCTACCTGGAGCCACTCACTGGTCACTTGGAGTCTTGTTTGCACCTCGATGTCCATTTTACAGATGCAAGAATAGAGGTTCAGAGGGATGGTGCCCTTACAAGTCCTATCCCACCAGGCTCAGCTGGGACTTGAACTTAGATGCCATCAAATTCCGCAGCCCAGGTGGTTTCCTGCTTTCCTCGTAGCTTCTTCCCTGTGCTTGAACTTCAGCACAAGGTTTGGGAGTTGGGGGGAAAGCTGATTTGGTTTTTACTGGGCCAAATGAACATCTTAGAATGATCTCCGGTGAGAATGGTATATGGGCTGGACCTACTTCTGCCGGACATTCCCATAACACATGGAAATACTTTTCAGAGTCTGGCAGCTCGTGTGGCTGAGGGGGTCTGTACCTTTGGGATTCATCACAAGGTGGCTTGGAGGGCAGTGTCCAGACTCAGTGGAGGCATCCTTGGGGTCTTACTCACACCTTCTTTCTTTACATGGGGAAACTGAACCCTTGCCAGGGGTTACACAGTGAATTAGGGATGGAGAGAAAACTAGAGACCGGTTCTTTCGATTCAAACAAACAACCCCTGACTACTGGTAAAGGGGAAACTGAGTCACAGAGGTGCTGAGACTCGCCTGGATTGGGGGTGCTCATGGGGCTGTAGTGGCGAGGTACTGGAGCACTTCGCTCTGATGGCTGCAGAGCTCCAAATATTTCCAGATGCACAGCTGCATAGTCCCCCCATCCAGGATACCTGGGCTGATTGGCATGACTTCAGAGGGGCCCGGGACACACAGCAGCAAGTCTTTCCCGGTCCCTCTCTGAGGGCAGCATAGACACCTCTGAGAGGTCAGGGGCTACCCTGATCTTGGGGGTACACATCTTCCCTATCTCGGAATGGCCCTGGGTGGCAGCATTTGGAGAAGGCAGAGGGCAGGGCCAATGAACTCTCAACATCCTCTTCTCTCCTGCTCCAGGGTTCTCAGCTTTGGACACATTTTTGAGTCACCTGGGGACTTTTACAAAGAACTGGTGGTGTGGCCACCTCAGAAAACCTGATTTAGTTCACCTGTGGAGGGACTCAGCATCATGGTTTTTTAATTTGCACCTGGCCAGGTTGAGAACCTGCCTTCATTGCCAGAACAAATAATTCACATCCCTGCTCCACAGAGGCTGCCTAATGGAGCCAGGAACACTGAGTTTTGGCCCTAGCTCTGTCACCACTGGCTTTGTCATCTTGAGCACCTTTCTATTTCTCTGTCGGCCTCAGTTTCCCCATATGGACCTGGTTCTGAGAATCTGCATTTGTTAATAAGATGGATCTGGGGTTGGACACTTTTAAGGTGGACACTGGGCTGGTTTGCCTGGAATGGTCCAGGTTTTAGAACAGCAAGGTCTGTAGCTCAGGAACAGCCTCAGTCCCAGCCAACCAGAGCTGTTGGTCCTCCTACTAGGTTTTACCCACTATTCACCCTCTCTGGCCATCCCATGGGAGTAGTTGGGCCCTCAGCCACCTGGGAGGGACAGGCTCAGGCCCTAGATCGTAGCTGTCCCTGGGTCTGGGCTAGGAACACCGCCCAGAGCTGCCCAGAAGCCAGTGTGTGAGGACTCAGTTACACTGGCTGCTGAAGGTGGCTTGGCCAGAGGAAGAACTTTATCCAGGCGAGGCCCTGTGTACTTCCCCTGTCCTCTGGGAAATGGGAAACAGGATCCTCCCTTACCTGATGCAGGTCTCCTCCCAGCAGCCAGCCCTGTGGTCCTCCTGATACACGGCTTGCGTGAGCAGTGGGCTCTAGAGCCCTACCTTCTAGTCACTTCTCTCTAGGCTTCAGTTTCCCCAGCAGCGAAATGAGGCAATGACTTTCACTCATCCCTGAGTGTTTTACTCACACTGGCTCCTTTAATCTTCTCTCACCTCCACCAGAGGTGGAGATGTTGACGCTGAGGCTGAGTGAAGGTCATTCCCTCAAGGTGACATACCTAGTGAGCCGCGGGGCTGGGACTCAAACCTAGGCTACTTGGCCCCAGGGTCCACAAGCTCAACTACCTTGCCATGGCTCCATTGTGTTGCCCCTCCTGATCAAGAACCATCACTGGCTCCCTGTTACCTAGGGTGAAACAAAAAACAGCCTAAGTCTAATCTTGACCTCCCAAGACCCCATTGTGAAAACACCTTCCTCTCACTTGTGTCTCTCTCCCCTTTGTGCCTTCCCTTGGGAAGTCTTTCCCAGCTGCCCAGCCTCCTTCCTCAACCTGCCTCCATCCACCCATTTCCTGCACCCTAATTTACTTTAATAACCCCTTCCTCCAGCCTGGGCTGGTGGTGCTCTAAGCCTTCCCTATTATCACATTTGCATCTTGTGACTGCCTGTGAGCTGTCATTTTCCTACTTTATAGGTGAAATTACTGGGCCCAGAGAGAATAAATGGCCTAATCAAAGTCACTTGGCTGATGTGTGACCAGCCTAGTCCAGAACCTAATTCTCAACTCTGGTCCCAGTACTACCCGAGCCCTTGGCCTCTGTGGCCTCTCCCTTCTCTGACCTCAGATGTGGCTGGTTCCCCTTCTGTCTGGGCCACCACCTTGGGGCTCCTTCTCCATCCCCATCAGAGATTCACCAGCACCTCACATAGGGCCTGGTGCAGGGACTGGGGTTGGGAGCTGAATGGAGTTTTCGTACTAGAAGGACCACCAAGCCAGCTCATGGGCACCTGGGACCCAAGGAACAGCTTTGGTTGGGGGAGGCTCCATAAAAAGTTTACAAGCTTCCTGGGTAGCTGGAGTTCAGGTGCCCCAAGAGCAGGGCAGAGGGAGGAGCTAAATGTGCTCCCAGGGGTGAGAGAGGGTGCCTTGCCTACCTGGGTCTCTGGTTTTCTGACTCCCTATCTCTGACTCTGTATCTCTTTAGGTCTCTCCAAGTCCTCCTCGCCTCCCAGGAGCTTACTGTGAGGATCCGAGAGGCCTGGGGTGGTCAGGGAAGGCTTCCTGGAGGAAGCAGAGCTTGAGCCAAAGCTCAGATATATCAACAAGGGCTGCCCCCCTCAGCACTTCCCCATGGCTCCCTATCCTTCCCAGGTCGGTACCCGAGGGCACAGAGATGCTCGAGGTCTATGGCACCCCAGGCGTGGACATCTACATCTCTCCCAACTCAAGGCGGGGCCGGGAGCGCGCAGACACCAGGCGGTGGCACTTTGATGGGAGTTTGGAGATCATTGTGGTCATGAACTCCCCCAGCAACGACCTCAATGACAGTCATGTGAGCTGGTTCTCTGGTCTGGGTGGGATAAGGTGGGGTAGGCAGTGCTCTACCTCCTGTTGGGCCCAATGTCCTCTATGCAGAGTGCAGGGCAGCACAGTGACAAGCGCCTGGCCTTGGAGCCAAGCTGCTGGAGCTTGAATGCCAGCTCTGCAGTTATTAGACATGCTGTGTCCTTAGGGGTCCCAGGGGCAGTCCAAGAGGAGTAGACAGCCTTTGAGGGACTCCTCCTGGTGCCTGCCAAACCGGGGGGTTGACTAGGTGCCTCCTGCTCTAGAATTCCTTGGTCCCAAGGGCCACCAAGGTTGAGGAAAGTCAGAGTCCCCCTTCCTCCACCTGCCTTTGGCCAGGATTCAGGTAATTGTATGTCCGAGGTAAGCATCATTGCTGGTGCTGACACGGGGGTCAGTAATTGCATGATTTAAGGGCTTCCAGGACTGAGGGGGGTGAGTGGCCTCTGCATGATCCTGACCTTCTGGCTGAGATGGGGACATCAGAGCCAGAGAGCTGAGGGACCTGCATCAGGAGGGACCATCCAAGAGAAGGGCATGGGTGCAAGGAGACTTTAATACACCTGCCTCCAGCTTCTTTGTCATCCGCACCACCTTCAACCTCACCCTGTCGTGACAGGGGTGCTCGCACCATGTCCCTTATATCACTCATATCCTCACAGCCCATAATCAATCCTATCGGGAAGGAACTGTCATTGTCCCCACTTTACAGTTGAGGAAGATGAGAAGATCAGTAACTTCCCAGGATGTCCATAAGTGGTAGATCCTGGACCTGAGCCCAGACTGTGGCCCTTCGCTCTGTCCTAAACCCTCCTGGGTGCCGCCTGCCCACTGATCCTTCTGCCCACCCTGTAGTCTTACTAGGTTTATATTGGGTGCTTTCTATGGGCTCTGGGTTTAACAGGCACTGATTCTAAGCTGCATACAATCCTCTGAGGCAGAAACCTGTGTGGTCCTTGTTTTGTAAGTGAGAAAAGTGAGGCAGTTCAAAAAGGTGAGAGGCCTCAGTCAAGGTCACGGAGCCCAGAGCTGCCAAGCTCAGGCCAGAGCCCCACAGATAGGAACATAAATGTCCTAAACACTGCCTAGTCCAGACCTCTTATTTTATCATGATAAACTGAGATGTTAGGGAGAGCAGGGGCTCGCCAAAACCACACAGTAGGTCGTTGGCAGGACTGGGATGGAAAAATAAACGGCACACAGAAGGCTAAAAGAGCTGGATTAGGAAACTCTACCTTAGTGCACAGACATCCCTGAGGGCCCCTCTTCTCACCAGATCCCTGAAGAGCTGTTCTGGGGATTGGGGGTTGTTGGCTTCTGCCAGCATAACTCTGGGCCTGTCTCTCTGCAGGTTCAGATTTCCTACCACTCCAGCAAGGAGGCTCTGCCCCTGGCCCACGCAGTGCTCTACCTCACCTGTGTTTGTAAGTTGGGGGGGTGGGTGTGCTGAGAGTGTGGCCAAGGGACCTCAGCCAAGGATACGGGGTGGCAGTTGAGAGTGACACTGAATGAGGGTCTTTTTTTATAAAAATCCACTACCATAATCTTATTGCAAAATTAAAGTAAGCAGTACACATTTACAAATTTGAAACAGTACAAATGCGGTGGCTCATGCCTGTAATCTCAGCACTTAGGAGGCCGAAGCAGGTGGATTGCCTGAGCTCATGAATTCAAGACCACCTGAGCAAGAACAAGACTCCATCTCTATAAAAAAATAGCCAGGGATTGTGGCGGGCACCTCAGCTACTTGGAGGCAGAGGCAAGAGAATCCCTTGAACCCGAGAGTTTGAGGTTGCTGTGAGCTTAGATGTCATGGCATTCTACTGAGGGTGACATAGTGAGAGTCTGTCTCAAAAAAAAAAGAAAGAAAGAAAGAAAGAAAGAAAAAAACCCAAAAAAACAGAAAAGAGTCAAGTGGAAATGCTGGAAATAAAAATCATAGTAATAGAGATAAAAAATGCTTTTGATGGGTTCATCACTAGACTAGACACAGCTGAAGAAAGAATTAGTGAACTTTAAGATAGGTCAATGAGGCTTAGCTCCTGTAGTACAGTGGTTATGGCACCAGCCACATACACTGAAGTTGGTGGATTCGAACCGGGCCCAGGCCAGCTAACCAACAATGGCAACTGCAGCAAAAAGCATATAGCCGGGTGTTGTGGCAGGTGCCTGTAGTTCCAGCTACTTGGGAGGCTGAGGCAAGAGAATCGCTGAAGCCCAAGAGTTTGAGGTTGCTGTGAGCTGTGATGCCACGGCACTCTACCCAGGGTGACATAGTGAGACTGTCTCAAAAAAAAAAAAAAAAAGATAGGTCAATAGAATTTACCTAAACTAAAATACAAGGAGAAAAAGAGTGAAACAGATGAGAAAACAAGTCTGAGAGCTCTGTAACAGTATCAAACGATCAAAACTCAGTGAGATTCCCATCAAAATCATAGCGGGGCTTTTTCATAGAACTTTATAGAGCTGATTCTAAAACTCAGGTGGAGGAACAAAGGTCAACAACAGCCCAGGCAATTTGGAGGAAGAACAGATGGAGTGGGCATTCACAGCTGTGGATATCAAGACTGTAATACTTGAGGCATTATGCAATTGGTGCAGGGTTCAATACACAGAACAACAGAATGAATAGGGAACCCAGAGATAGGCCTGTGCTTATGTGATTACCATGTGGAAATAAATGAATTCAGAGCCCTACCTCACACCATACTCAAAAAAAAATTTCAGGTGAGTTAAAAACCTTAAGGCAAAAATCAAAATTTTAAAGCTTTTAGCAAAGAGTATCTCTGTAACCCCAAGATGGAAAAGTTTTCATTAACAAGGCAAAACAAAAACATAGACCATCTGGGGAAGAATTGAAAATTAGATTTTTTTTTTTTGGACAGAGCCTCAAGCTGTCTCCCTGGGTAGAGTGCTGTGGCATCACAGCTCACAGCAACCTCCAACTCCTGGGCTCAAGTGAGTCTCCTGCCTCTGCCTCCCAAGTAGCTGGGACTATAGGCACCCACTATAACACCCGGCTACTTTTTGGTTGCAGCCGCCATTATTGTTTGGTGGG
>CAUYPK010141875.1:0-17136 GCA_963574355.1 Loris lydekkerianus | reverse complement strand
ATTGCAGCCCAATTCATAATTTCTAAGTCATGGAAAAAGCCCAAGTGCCCATCGATCCATGAATGGATTAATAAATTGTGGTATATGTACACCATGGAATATTATGCAGCCTTAAAGAAAGATGGAGACTTTACCTCTTTCGTGTTTACATGTGTTTACATGTGTTTACATGGATGGAGCTGGAACATATTCTTAGTAAAGTATCCCAAGAATGGAAGAAAAAGTATCCAATGTACTCACCCCTACTATGAAACTAATTTATGGCTTCCACATGAAAGCTATAACCCAGTTATAGCCTAAGAATAGGGGGAAGAGGGAGAGGGAGGGGAGGGAGGGAGTAGGTGAGCATAGGGAAGGTGATTGGTGGGAATCCACCTGTGGTGCATCTTATAAGGGTATATGTGAAACTTAGTAAATGTAGAATGTAAACGTCTTAACACAATAACTAAGAAAATGCCAGGAAGGCTATGTTAACCAGTGTGATGAAAATGTGTCAAACGGTCTATAAAACCAGAATATGGTGCCCCTTGATCGCATTAATGTACACAGCTATGATTTAATAAAAAAATAAACTAATGAAAAAAATTTGGAGAATTATCTATGGCCACTTGAAGCTATTACTCTCTGCTGATATGAATGTAAATATGTAAATAAGTGGGTTTATTTAGATAATCTTGAGATTACCTTGAATTTTGCAAACTCTGTTTTACTTTACTTTAATTTCCCACCTTTCTTCTTGTTCTCTGATCTGGAAACAAAATAGCACTGTAACAGCTGAGTTCTTGCTTTCATTTTTTTTTTCATTTTCTCCCCTTCTTCCCTCTGGTTCCTCTTTCTTTAATTATAGATAATTAAAAATATTTCATGATGGGGGATTATGCCAGATGAATGATCCAAAGCAATGTAAAAATAGCCTTGTCGAGTTAGATTATAAGCTGTCTTTAAACCATTAATTTGAGTGTTAGTGATAATGAAAATTAAGAAGTCTTTAAGAGATCCCTAATTTATAGGTAATAAGATAGGAAGAGTTTATGTTCTTAGATTTTTCTGTTTGTATACATGTTGTATACAAGGAAATACATGTAGACTGCATTTATAGGAATTTTAACCTCTTATCTGAAGGAGCATGCCAAAGTCTGATTACGTAGAACATAAAGTAGATTTTTTTTTTTTTTTAAATTTCTGGTATTGTACACATTGTCAATATTAAAAAATTCTAAGTTTGTTGTGGTTTTAATTTATTTTTTCTTAACATTAGTATTTTTGCCAGTTGCCTTTTCAATCATGATATTCTTTCTTTCTGCTTGTCTTCTCATGTTTTCTATTATTTGCCTTGTAGTATTTGCTGTCATTGCCTTTTTCCATACTATGCATTAATATGATGTAGTTTACCTTTTGCCAAATGTTTTTTTTTTTGAGTATTAGTGGGAGAGAGAGTCCAGGTCTTCTCTGTGAGCCAAATTGGAAGACAGTAGTCACTTGAAAAAGGATGCGCTTCATTCTTTGTATGAAATCAAAGCTGTCCTATATTGTACTTAAACAAGTCTCTCATCATCTTTCCTTCCACCACCTTCCTAAATGAAGGGTAGATATGATCAAATAATTATCAATCAATACTGACTGTTTTTCTCTTACACTTAAAATAAATTACATTTAATATGTGAATAGGATCTCTGATACTAAATTATCTGTTGTTTGACATTGATTATTCACCTTCATTTGCTAATGAGACAATGAGACTAGAAATGTCTGTTATTGGATCTGATTTAGAAACTGCCACAACCCCAGTTTGTAAATATCATCAGTTCTGTTAATGTTGGCTTCTGCTTTAAAGGATTTATCTTGTAATATTTTCATTTTAGAAACATTAGAATTATAAATTACCTCCTTGTCAGGTCATTAGATAAGCTTGCTTTTCAAACTTTTCATCTTTAATAGATTTGCGGAGATGTTTTTAAAAGTTAAAAGCCTTGTTTTGTTGACCAAATAAGAAAGTGCAGCAGATCAGACTTAACTGTTATGGTTTTTTAAATGAATATAAGAATCTACTGGTTGCTTTTTCCATAAAAGGTAAAATTATATTGCCATTATATTGATGTGGACATTAGAGACTAAGTTTGAATATTGTGATATAAAAAATATTGAATATTTCTAAAGTGTGTTGTTTCTGTGGAATTGTCTGTAACTCAAATTTCTACCACCACTATCATTACCATCCTCAACATGACATCATCATCATTTTTAAAAGCTGTACTTTATGGTCTCTAAACCTTTAGGTATAGTGCATTTCCCTAAACTTTTTTTTTTTTTTTTTCTCTATACAGATACATGTGTTTATTTGGTTTCCACTTTTTGTTTTCACAAAATTAAAAAGGCTTATAATTTAATAACAGCAGTGTTTAAGATAAGGACTAGAAACAAAAACCTTGTACAGAACAAACGCAGATAAATACATTTGGAAAAGAAATCAGACGATTGCTACAAATGAAATATTGAGCAATAATAATAATAATGCAAAAAATGTAACATTCACATTGTCAGATAAAAGTATGTCTATCATAGAATGCTTTGGCTCTGAAGTTCAGTATGGAGTCATTAGTTAACTTCTTCTTTTTTATTTTTTTTCCAAAGTCCCAATCAGACAACTAATATTTATAAATAAAAATAGAAGATAATTTCAAAAAAAAAGATCATGCCAAATCTTATAGACGATAGAAAAAAAGGAAATACTTCAAAATCATTCTGCTTCATCTGGATATACCTGATATTTAAATTGAAAAAGATATATTATTATAAAGGGGAATTACAAACATGTTTCACTTATAAACATAAGGATGCAATATCATAAACAACATGTATTAACAAGTTGAATTAAAAATTATTGTTCAAATAATGTACTTTGGTCAAAATTAAATCCAACTTATGTGAGAATTAGTCACTATTTTCTTTTCTTTTTTTTTTTTTTGCCCTCACCCCTTCCTTCCTTCTCTCTCTGTCTGCTCTCCTGTTCCCCCACCCCCCACAGTGTCATTAATTGTCATTTCCCTAAACTTTTGGGGGGGCAGGGGGAAGGGAAGAGAAGGTGAAGTAAGGTCTGTAAAACTCTGAATTGGGGAGAGATACCTTCTTTGCTGGAAACTTTTGTGATCTTTGGAGCAATGGATGTTGCAGGCACAGCTGGCTTAGGGATGCAGTTTCAACCTTTACACTGAGGTCTCTACAGGCTGAGGATTCTTGCTGTATCATTGTTTATGAAGAAGTAATCATAAAATGGTATATTTGGAAGGGTCACTTGATATATTTCAAAGGTAGGGAAATTAAGGTCCAGACTTCTCTGAAGATAATATGACCAAAGCTGGTATAAGAAGAGCTGGTACAGTAATTCATATCTCATGAATACAATTCCAGTGTTCTCACTATGGATGGGCTTTACATTTTTAAATATCTTGTTATTTTTTAATTTCTGTTTGGAATAGGTTATTGTATCCATACTTCAAAATGTGTGAAGTTTGTGTATAAACCTGTGCCTAGATTTGATGTTTTTGGGTTTATATAGTGTTTTTTGTTTATTTTGCCTGCCTTTTAGAGTTTTGTGGTTGAACAAAATATTATCAGTTTTCTATACATTTTCTGTCTTATAGGTGAAGCATGATAATTTAAATATTACTTATAACCCTAAAATGATTATTGGGAAAATTTATTAGCTTTTTCTTTTCTTTGAAAATATTTACATCAAACAAGGTGTTTACAAGGAATTAAAAATACAAAGTTAAATGAATATTAATAAAAAAATAGCCAGTTGCTTCTAAAATTTCAGGGGAATCATAGTATAATTTGCTAACATTTCTCATGTTTAAAAAGGCTTCATTTAATTGATTTTTCATCCCCTTAAGCATTTCAGGATATTAGATTTTGACCATTCTCCTTAGAGACTTAATATTTAGTAAACACAGATGATCCCTGAAACTCTCTAAATGAATGTGTAACTGGAGGCGATTAAAAATGAAGATTCTGAAAAAAAATTTTTTTTGTTTATTTTGTTTTTTGCAGTTTTTGGCCCGGGCTGGGTTTAAACCCACCACCTCCACCATTTGGGGCTGGTGCCCTATTCCTTTGAGCCACAGGCACCGCCCAATTCTAAAAATTTTTTCCATTGCTTTTCATATACGTTTGGTCCTCGTTATTCATGGATTCTGTATTTGCAGATTTGCCTACTTCCTAAATTTATTTGTAACCTCCAAATCAATGGCTAATTACAGAGCAGCAAAAAATTTGAATCATCTCTTGTGCACATTCCCAACTGAAGTGAAAACAAAGCAATACTCTGATTTTTGTTTCAGCTTTCAGCTTTCACAAGCATCTATTTTGCTGCCTATTTCATGCCATTATTTTCACATTTTTGTATTTGTTCTTGGTGATTTTGTATTTGTTCTTGGTGTTGAAATGGCACTCAAGTGAAGTGCCAAAGTATTCTAAGTGCAAGAAGGCTATGGTGTACTTTATGAAGAAAGTATGTGTGTTAGGTACATTTTTTTCAGGCGTGAGTTATATTGCTGTTGGCCATCAGTCAGTGTTAAGGAATTAACAATATATATTAAAGTGCTTTAAACAAAAACACATGTAAACTGTGTATTGCATTGTTGATGAAAATGTTGTGATCAGAGGCGAACAGTAGCCTAATCCTGTATCTCCCATAGGAGCAGTGGTTCAGTACACTGAGTATTAAGACTGTCTTTTGTTACTCACAATGAGCCCTTTTTATCACACTTGAATTTATGCTGTTGAGGTGACTTAGGTTGGGTCTGTTGAATGGCCTCAGGCTGGTCACCATACAGACTAAGCTATTAGAGGGTGGGAGCATTCAGTCTCTCCAACCTCCCGGGAAGTAGGGGAGGGAGATAGAACTCTATAAGACCTCTGTGTTGGGTGACCTTTTGTTTTTGGATTGAGCACATGGAAGTAGTGGTAGGGTGGTACACATAAAGAGAATATTAAAACTCTGTACCGTATTTTGGTACTAACATCCATATTTTGCCCCATGCTTCTCTTCCATTTGACTGTTTTTGAAATGTACCCTTATAATAAACCAGTAAATGTAAATAAAGTGCTTTCCTGAGTTCTTTGACCTGTTCTAGTCAATTTTTGAGCCTTAGGAGGAGGAGTATGGGGCCCTTTGATTTATAGCTGGTCAGTTAGAAGTAAGGCTTCCTTCAGTCTCTGGGACTTGTGAGTAGTGCCTAAAGGAAGGGCAGGCTTACCAGGACTGAGTTGTGAACCAGTTGGATATGTGCTGACTCTTGAGTAGTTACAACTCAGAAGTGAATTGCTGGACACCTAGTTAAGTGTTGGAGAATTGGCGAATTGGTCTTGGAAAAGACAGCAGGTATTTGGTGTCAGAGGAAAAAGAACTTTTCGCTTGCAAACAGCCAGCACCAGCTTGCCAATCATGTGAGTGAGGCATCTTTGAAGTTAATCTTACACACCTATTCAAGCTTCCAGTTGAATGTAGCCTAAGCTGACATCTGATTCTAACCACATGTGAGACCCCAAGTGATAACTGACTAGTTGAGCTCTTCTCAAATTTCTGAGTCACAGAAGCCTTGAAACTAATAAATGATTATTGTTTTCTTAGGACTTTAAATTTAGGGATGATTTATTATACAGGAATAACTGATACAGATGTGTGTATATGTATATATTTAAAAATTCCTTTTCTTGTTGGTAGAAAATTTCGTATATACACAAAAGTGGAGAGAATAATATAATGAGTCCCATGTAATCATTATCCAACTTCAACAGTGATCAACTTATGGCTAGTCTTACTTCTTTTGTACCTGTTCACTTTGCTGTTATACCTCTTAAGATTATTTTGAAGCAAATCCCAAACATCATTTCATCCATAAATACCTCACTGTGTATCTCTAAAAGATCTAAAAGATGAGGACTCTCCACAGTATTATCATAATGCCTCCATATTAATAATCATTTCTTTAAAATCATCTAATATTCAATCAGTATTCATTTCCCTATTATCTTACAATTTCATTTATAAATTGTCATATTATTTCCTCTATCTCTCCTCCCCTTCATTGCATTTTTTCTTTTGGAGACAAAGTGTCACTCTTTTGCCCAGACTAGATTGCCGTAATGTCATCATAGTTTACAGCAACCTCAAATTCCTGGGCTTACGAGATTCTGCCTCACCCTCCCAAGTACCTGAGATTACAGCCCTCCACCACAACACTTCGCTGATTTTTCTATTTTTACTAGAGACAGGGTCTCACTCTTGGGCAGGCTGGTCTTGAACTTCTGAGCTCAAACAATCCTCCTGTCGTGGCCTCCTGGAATGCTAGGATTACAGGGCTGAACCACTGCACCTGGCCTATTGCAATGTTTTTTATTAAAGAAACAGTGAAAGCAGGGTTGATTATCTTGTCGAGTTTTCTACAGTCTAGGTTTTGAAAATGCGTATTTGTAGTATCATTAACATGTTCATCTTGCCCATATATTTCCTATATATTCTGTAGTTAGATCCAAAAGCTTGATCTGATTTAGAGTTTTTTCTTGTTATAAAAGTTAAGACTGCTTTCAAAGAGAAGCTTTATTGAAGTGAAATGGGCATAATTAAAATATATTGATTTTAAGTGAACAATGTTTATATATTTGTAGTTTTGCAACTTTGGAACAATCTAATTTTAGAACATTTTTATTATAAAAAGAAACTTTGTGTTCATTTACTGTCATTCCCCATTTCTTTCTTTTTTTTTTTTTTTTTTTTTTTGTAGAGACAGAGTCTCACTGTACTGCCCTCGGGTAGCGTGCCATGACGTCACACGGCTCACAGCAACCTCTAACTCTTGGGCTTACGCGATTCTCTTGCCTCAGCCACCCGAGCAGCTGGGACTACAGGTGCCTGCCGCAAGTCCCGGCTATTTTTTTGTTGCAGTTTGGCCACGGCTGGGTTTGAACCCTCCACCCTCGGCATATGGGGCCGGCGCCCTACTCACTGAGCCACAGGCGCCACCCCATTCCTCATTTCTTTCCCAAGACCTGGGATGGGCATTAATCTACTTCTGTCTATTAATTGGCCTTTTTGGGACACTTAACATAAATGGAATCATAAAATGTGTTCTTTTGTAACTGGCGTCTTTCACTGAACTTTTTTTTGAGGTTCATCCAGGATATAGCATGTATCAGTGATGTGTTCTTTTCAGTGCTGAATAGTAATTCTATTGTGTATTTATGTTTGTGTGTATTTATATATATATATATATATATATATATATATATATATATATATATCATATTTTGTTTGACCATTCACCAGTTAATGTACATTTTAATTAAGGATGATGCTACTATAAAATTGGTGTACAAGTTTTTTTACAGGCACAGGTTTTTATTTTTCTTGTGTATATAGACATGTAGGAGTAAAAATTGTAAGATAATGTTGTAATTTTATAATTAACTTATAAAGAATCTGCCAAACTATTTTCCAAAGTGGTTGCACTGTTTTACATTCCCAGCAGCAATATATGAAGGCTCCAATTTCTCCACTTCCTCAACAACACTTGCTAATGTCTGACTTTTTGATTTTAGCCATACTAGTGAGAAATGATATAACATTCTTGTTTTTATTTGCATTCTCTAGAGATTAATGATATTGAACATATTTACATGTGCTTATTGGCCATTTGTGTATCTTCTTTGGATAAATATTGCAGGACTACTTCCTAAGTTATTGTGTCCTTCCATTGGGAAGTACAGTCTCTTTTTTTTTGGGAGACCAGTCCTTTGTAGATCCATTATTAGTTAATTAAAGGAGAGATTGGGGAGATGATCTAGATATAGCACCAGGAAAGAAGTGCTATATTCTTCTTCAAGACCCCCAGGGTCTTTAGAAAATATTCTAATATTCTAGGACATATATACCATTGTGACATAGACTATTTGATTTTGAGTATCATTGGTTGGATGCTCCTTGTCTTTTAACAAAAGTCCTTAATTATACTTTGTGTACATTTCTCCCATAAACTTTCCCTCTATTTTTAAAATATAAGATATTTTTAAGAAGTCCCCTGAAGAACATAGCTCACTCAGTACATTGTAAACCAGAAAAAAAATTATTAGAAGTGTGGTGACATCTTATTGTTATAATTTACATATTACCTTAAAAAAAATCTTCCAAGTGATCTTTTTTAGTTCTAAAACAGCCTCCTACATCTTTTGTGATGTGGGAGACAGAGCTTGCTGGATCACTGTCATCTTGCCAGTCTGATTTTTTTCTTTTTCTTTAGAGAATACACTGAATGTATTGGACTTCCTCTCTAGCTCTACTTACACCCCCCATAAATGATTTTACCACTGAAATTTTTCAAATGACTGTGGGTGACTACAGGACTTTGTTGAGAATATTATAAGTCTGTCTATGCAAGCAACAATTTAGATCCTATTACATGTGTCTATAAGTTGTTACAGAGAGTCAAGATCTCTTCTCCTCAGTAATTAGTAATCTGTCATTTGAGTGCATAGTTTCTAGAAACCTGTTGTAAAATAGTGTTTGCTTGTCTCCCCCCCAATAAAACTTATGTTTCCTGTTTTGTTTAATGATTACTAGGTATTTAATTGTAAAGGGTATTTTAAGAAGTTCTGTTTAGGTAATAGTTACTGGACAGTTGGGAGCTCATAATTGCTGCCTTATAATAGAAACTTGCAGCCCAAGAATTTCTAACTAGAAGTTTAAAAATGATTCCATTTAAGGCAAATTAAAGATGAATTGAACAACCAAATTATTTGCTATTTGCTACTGAAAGCATATATATAACTGCAAAGAAATCAAGCTTTTCATTTGGGAACAACAGTGATTTATGTTATTGTTTTAAGAATTTTTCCTCATTTACCTGGAATTAATTTTCATTTTGTACATTATACAAATCATTTCTAAGCATTAATTATGTGAGTTCTAATTATGTGAGTTCTTTTGCCTTTCTCATTATATCAGGTTCTAGAGTACATATGAATAATGTGTTGGCTTATTGAATTTCTTATAAAACAATCAGCTTAGAACAGTATATGAGCATTAAATGTGGCCCTTTGGCAATTATAATAGTAAGTTGTGGGTGAGATTAGGGTAGATGTATGTTTTTTGTTGTCAAAATGTCACCTTTGCTTAGATGCATGATTTTTTATGTGAAAGAAATACATATGAGAGTGTATATATGTGGAAGAGTGGCAGATGTCAGCCAAGTATTAGACATCCTTTTGAACTGTTCAGTTCTTGAATAGAAGAATAAGTGATGGGTTTTCAGATGGTTGATATTTAATATAACCTCTTCAGTAAGCAGAGAAGAGAGAAAATAAAACATTATTTAACTTAAAAAAACAGTATTTTAAAAACACAGTGAAAACAGTATGGAAAAACATGGAAAAACACAAAAAATGAAACCTGATACAATGATGCACAGGTGGATAATAGTAATTAAAATTGAAGAAAATTTGATATTAAAACGGGTTGAAAATGTGGTTATGTTTAAGATCCTTGGCTGTGCTATTTAATGGGTGTCTAGATCAATAATGTTAGTATTCAGTTTATAAATTGATGGTTTTATTTAGCCTAAATACTAATTTATGTGTATCATTTCATGATACCCACCATTGTGAGTTCCTCCTTATGTGTATAAAGTGATAGTATACATTTCGTGTACTTTCATAAAAATCATATTCTTGAATATTACATATTGACTCCTGAACTCTTTTACATATAGAATTGAATCCTCATATTTTGTTTTCTGAGTCTTGATAATTTATTGCCTTGCAGTGCATCTTGCCATAGACCATTGACATTATTTTTTAGCATAAGCACTGATGGTCTAAATATTTCTGGATGCCTCCCAGGAATCCTGGATGGCCAGATGCTCCTATGGAGCACTGCACAGCTAGAGCCCAAAATTTATTTACAGTGATATTCATCTACCCTGGGATCTCCCATGTTCTTCCCTTCCTTTTCTGTCACTTCTGTGCCATTTTACCATCTAGTTTTTGCCCTTCTGGGAAGTGAAGACTTGGTCAATGGGAAGTTTGTATGGCTGTAGGAAGGAGAAATATTTGGTTTTAATTCTGAAAACTAATGGGACTTGGGGTCGCCTATGAGGGTTATTTGTTGCTATCTGCGTTGCTGGTTTGATATAAGGGTGATATCGAGGTAATAGGTAGTGACCTTAAAGTCATAATTAGGGAATTGATTATATCTTTTAACTCTCTGAGAACATAACCCCCATTACAACATATTGTCTATTTTGAGACTAGCATACATTCAACCTTAAAGTATATCTTTGGAAATGTTATGTATAAAAGCAGAGAGCTGTCAGTATTAAATGCCGCTTTGCTATGGAGTTTATTGTTGCTATGAGGCTTATATACATATAAACGGCAAAAGTAAATGAGCTATTAAAAAAAGTTTATGTTTTATTTACTTGCTCCTCGATGACTAGTTTCAGTTCAATATATCTCATGTGAAAATGACTTTAAAAAAAAAAAAACTTTTAAACTAAGATTGTTCATCTTCTGCTGATTTTTAGTTGGTGATTTCTTTTAGACATGGGTCTAGCAGATTAGTGGCCAGTGCATATGTTTTGTTTGAATGGTTTGTTATGCTTGCACAGGTTAGGTGGGTAGCTATATATGTTGTTGCAAACCCACCTTATTCTCTATTTAACTCACCACATACATTTTAGTTCAATTGAAAGGACCTTGTTGGCATTTGAATTTGTAACCCTGCTTTAAAAGAACAGAGGGTAGGTGTCATAGTACAGTGAAGGAATAGGTTTTGGAATTAGAACAACTTAGGTTCAAAATCCTTTTCTGTCATATATATACCTTATGCATGTCCTTGGACAAAATAGTTGATCAAAATCCTGTTTTCCTCATTCGTAAAATGGGAAAAACAATATTATTTTTGAGGGGCAATTGAAACAATTTGTATGTAGCATGCAGTACATAGAATGCACTACCTGGGTGGTAGTGATTCTTATTATAGACAAAGTTAATGGAAGAATTGCTATTGTCATGGCAGCTTTCTCAAAATATTGGAAGCACCTGTTACTTTGATCCCACAGATTCTCTCTCCTTATAATTCAAATCTCTAAGTTGCTCTTTGTGGAAATATGTAAATGGACATCTTCCTTAATATTTACTTGATATTTCTCTTCTTAGAAAAGAGAAGGGAAATACTTCTTTTGCTACTCTTCTTTTGATAGGTATAAATATCGCAATATTTCTGAGGTTACAGGGCATGGGTCAAAAATATTTTATGTGTATATTAAAGTTTTAGGATAGAAATGTTTTTTAATAACTTCTAAATTCTAAAGCTTAAATTCAGATTACTGGGTAATATTAACACTTGTGAGTTCTATGCTGGCAAAATTGGCAAAATGCAGTTGTATAAAGGTCTTAACCATATTGGAACTAGCAAGGTAAAAATATATGTTCAAAGTATAAATAACCAAAGACTTAATTTAGAGATTATTTTTGGAAAACAAAGTAGAGTGAATGTTTAAGCTTGTGCTATTTGGTGTTTCAAACTAAATTGTACAAATTTATATTATTCTAGTTAGCTTGGGTTTAATTTTTAAATTCCTTTTTCTTCATATTTTAGCCTTTTTGATTTAGCATGCATATCATTGACCCAAGAAACATTGCTCACAAGGTAATAACACCACAGTATCCATATTGATGACTTTCTCTTGGCTGTCATGTATATACATCCTCTAACTAGGCCAGTCACACAATACGGAAGAGTAGACCTGGCATATCCTATTTCAGAGTAGTGCCAAGACTTTGTCTTGTCTGGTCAGACAGTCTGACTACAGCCTAACAGTTTCAGATGCCCTAGAAAATAAAATAAAACAAAATGATGCAAGGAAAGTATATCAGAACAAACTGATTCACACATCTACCTGTTCTTTTCTAAAATGCTTAAACTCTTTCTTTTGCTCTTGTACATATATTCCGTAAAATATTACTTTGAATGAGCATGGCCCAAAGCAAAAGTCAAAATGATCAGGACTTTTAAATTTCCAGTCAGTCTGTGGGAAAATGATGTGGTAGATTTAAAAACCTCAGTAAAGCTAGTGTAGAGGGAAAATGAAACATAATGACTTAATAAAACAATAAAAACTAAAATTACTACTTTATAAGATAGTCAAGAAAAAAGATGTTCTTTTAATAACTGAATTTATGAAATGAGATTAAGATCAGGTTGGTAATAAAGGGGTCCTATTTAAATTAAATCTATTGAGTCAATCTTAATTCTGTTTAATGAAGAAAAGGTCAGTCAGATAGTGGAAAGCTTGACTTATGGTATATTGTGAAAGAAAGGTACTTTACTTTCTCTTCTCTTCCTCCCCTTCTCTCCTCCTCATCCTTCCTCATGATGGTCTCATTCTGTTATTCAGGCTACAGTACAGTGGCATAATCCTAGCTCACTGCAGAGCCTGAACAATTCTATAAGCAGCTGGAACTACAGGCATACACTGCCACCTGGCTAATTAAAAAAAAAAAATGTAGAAGTGGGGTCTCACTGTGTTGCCATGCTGGTCTAGGACCCCTGGTTTCAAGCATTCCTGCCTCAGACTTGCTGGAAGACAGGCATGAGCCACCGCTTATGGCCTCGTTGATTATTTTCAACAACATATAGAATTGACCCCCCAACTAGGGAAAGAGAATGGAGTTGTAACCAGGTTTCTTTTGAAAGGGAGAGGACTCAAACAGGGTGAGACTTGTGGTAAGCATATTCATCACTTAGAATCAGTTTCCAAAAGAATTTGATGCAGAGACCATGGTGTTCTATTTCATCCTCCTTTTCCTCTTTGTTCCACATAGGTGATGGCTCCTCCAGTGTCCTGCTGTTTTCTTTTCTCTTTTTACCCACAGATGTCTCAAACACACTTTTTTTCATCACTTTTTAAAATTGTGGTATAATTCACACACTGTAAAACTCATTCTTTTAAAGTATATAATCAAGTGATATTTTAGTATTTTGCATAATACCTGGTACAGCCATCACTACTGTCTAATTCTAGAACGTTGATCACCCCAAAGAGAAACCCTCTATAGATTAATAGCCACTGCACATTTCCCTTCTCCTAGACCCTGAAACCATTAATTTTCCTTCTCTGTTTATGTATATTTCATATAAATGGAATCATATAACACAGCCTTTTGTGACTGGATTCTTTTAACTAGCGTGTTTTTAGGATTCATTTATATTATAGCATGTATTAATACAGTATTATTTTTTGGCTGAGTATTATTCCATTGTATGAATATATCTTGTGAGTTGGTGGACATTTGGGTTGTGTCCACTTTTTTGACCATAATAAATAATGCTCATATGAACATTTATGAACAAGTTTGCTGTGGACATATTTTCAGTTTTCGTGGGTATATATATTCCTAGGAGTGAAATGTCTGGATCATATGGTAACCGTGCTTAACATTTTTAGGAATTGCCAAAATGCACCATTTTATATTCCCACCAGCAATAAAGGAGGATTCCAATTTTTCCACATATTTGCAACATTTGTTATTGTCCATATCTTTTTTCATTATAGCAATCCTAGTGGATGTGAAATGGCACCTCTTTGCAGTTTTGGTTTTGTATTTCCTTAGTGACTAATGGTGTTGAGCATCCTTTCATGTGTTTATGAGATATTGTGTATCATTGTTGAAGAAAAGTATATTCAAATCTTTTTCCATTTTATTTTTAATTTTTACTTTTTTTTATTGTTGGAGATTCATTGAGGGTACAAAGAACCGGGTTGCACTGATTGCATTTGTTAGGTAAATTCCCTCTTATAATTGTGTCCTGCCCCCAAGAGGTGTGTCACTCACCGTGATACCCCATTTCCCTCTCCAAACCCCCCTCCATGTACTAGGTCATCAATTGTCTTCATATTAGAATTGAGTACATTGGATTCTTGCTTCTCCATTTGTGTGATGCTTTACTAAGAAGAATGCATTCCACCTCCATCCAGGTTAATACAAAAGATGTAAAGTCTTCATCTCTTTTTAATGGCTTAATCTCTTTTAATACCTATACCACAGCCTGTTAATCTATTCTAGATTGGTGGGCATTTAGGTTGTTTCTATGTTTTGGCGATTATAAATTTAGCTGCGATAAACAGTCTAGTGCAAATATCCTTATGATAGAATGATGCCCCCCCCCTCCCCCGTCCAGGGAGATGCCCAGTAAGGGATTGCAGGATCAAATGGGAGGTCTAATTTGAGTTCTTTGAGGATTCTCCATAGTTCCTTCCAAAAAGGTTGTATTTATTTGCAGTCCTACCAACAGGGTAAAAGTGTTCCCTTCTCTCCACATCCAAGCCAGCATCTGTAGCTTTGCGATTTTGTAATGTGGGCAATTTTCGCTGGGGTTAGGTGATATCTCAGGGTGGTTTTGATTTGCATTTCTCTCATAATTAGGGATGATGAGCATTTTTTCATCTGCTTCTTCGCCTTTCATCTGTCTTCTTTAGAGAAGGTTCTATTCATCTCTCTTGCTCAGTGATATGAGGGATTGTTGGCTCTTTTTTTGTTCTCTGTAGATCCTAGTTATCAAGCTTTTGTCTGATTCATAATATGCAAGTATATTTTCCCATTCTGATGGTTGTCTGTTTGCTTTTGTTGTTGTCTCCTTAGTTATGCAGAAGCTAGTCAGTTAAATTAAGTCCTATTTGTTTATTTTTGTTGTTGTTGCAATTGCCACTGAAGTCGTCTTCATAAAGTCTTTCCACACGCTGATGACTTCAAGTGTTTTCCCCATGTTTTCCTTGAGGATTTTTATTGTTTCATGCCTTAAATTTAAATCTTTTATCCACCTTGAATCACTTTTTGTGAGTGGTGAAAGGTACTGGTGCAGTTTTAATCTTTTACATGTGGATATCCAGTTCTCCCAGACCATTTATAGAATAGGGATTCTTTCCCCCAGTGTATGTTCTTGTTTGGTTTATCAAAGATTAGGTGGCTTTTTTTGATGGTAAGTTCATCTCATGGTTTTCTACATGGTTCCAGATGTCTATGTCTCTATTTTTGTGCCAGTACTATGCTGTTTTGATCACTATGGCCTTGTAGTATACCCTAAAGTCTGGTAGGCTGATGCTCCTGGCTTTGGTTTTATTACTAAGAATTGTCTTAGCTACACAGGGGTTTTTCTGGTTCCATGCAAAATGAAGAATTATTTTTTTCCAAATCTTGAAAGTATGATGTTGGTATTTTGATAGGGATTGCATTCAATCTGACATTTTAACAATGTTGATTCTTCTCAGCTATGACAATGGTATGTTCTTCCACTTGTTAATATCTTTTGCTATTTCTTTTCTTAGGGTTTCATAATTTTCTTTATAGAGGTCCTTCACCTTTTATTAGGTATATTCCTAAGTATTTCATTTTCTTTGAAGCTATTAAGAAGGAAATTGGGTCCTTGATTAGCTTCTCATCTTGGCTGTTATTGGCATATACAAAGGCTAGTGATTTATGGACATTGATTTTATATCCTGAGACATTACTATATTTTTTGATGACTTGCAGGAGTCTGTGGTTGAGTCTTTGGGGTTCTCTAAGTATAAGATCATATATCATCAGCAAAGAGGCAGAGTTTGACCTCCTCTGCACCTATTTGGATGTCCTTTATTTCCTTCTCTTGCTTGATTGTATTAGCTATAACTTCCAGCACTATGTTGAATAGTAATGATAATAGAGGACAACCTTGTCTGGTTCCAGTTCATTCGTATTCCATTTAGTGTATTAACTGTGGGTTTGTCATAGATAGTTTCTATCAGGTTCAGAAATGTGCCATCTATGCATATATTCTTCAGTGTTCTAATTGAAAAAGGATGCTGAATTTTATCAAATGCTCTTTCTGCATTTATTAAGAGGATCATATGGTCTTTGTTTTTGTTTCTTTTGATAGGGTGAATTATGTTTATGGACTTGTGTAGGTTAAACTAGCCTTGCATCCCTGGGATGAAACTTACTTGATGGTGATGTACGACTTTTTAAATAAGCTGTAATCTCTTGGCTAGGATTTTATTAAGAATTTTGGCATCGATATTCATTCGTGGAATTGGTCTGAAGTTCTTTTTAGTTGTTTTTTTTCCTGGTTTTGGTACCAGGATAATGTTTGCTTCATAGAATATGTTGGGGAAAAGTCCTTCTCTCTCAATTTTTTGGAATAATTTCTGCAGTATGGGCATAAGTTCTTCTCTGAAGGTTTGGTAGAATTCTGGTATGAAGCCATCTGGACCAGGGCATTTTTTTGGTTGGGAGATTTTTTTATTGTTTCTTTGATCTCAGTGCTTGAAATTGGTCTATTCCACAGATCTATTTCTTTTTTGTTGGGTTTAGGGAGAGGGTGTGATTTCAAATACTGATCCATTTCCTCCAGATTGTCAAATTTCTGGGCATAGACATGCTTGTAGATAATCTCTCGTATATCTGTGGCATCTGTTGTTATTTCCCCTTTATCATTTCTGATTGAGGTTACTAGAGATTTTGCTTTTCTGTTTCTAGTTAGTCTGGCCAAAGGTTTATCTATTTTATTTCCTCAAAAAACCAACTTTCTGTTTTGTTGGTTTCTGAATGATTCTTGTTTTCAATTTTATTAATCTCTGATTTAATTTTGTTTACCGTATATACTCGAGTATAAGCTGAGTTTCTTTGGCACAAAATTTGTGCTGAAAAACCCAAACTCGGCTTATACTCGGGTCATACAGGTTATTTGATTCGGTGCATGCGCACCTAATCAAATGCACATAGTCTCCAGTTGTCCTCTGCCGTCTGCTTGAGGGGGGCGGTGCTTCAGCTCAGTCCACAGTCAAAGCTGAGCTGAAGAGGTAGGTGGCTGAACTGAACTGAACTGTATTCCACTGAACTATTTAACCCACAATATTTAATGGCACATTTAATTAAGTAAAAACCCCATTTAAGGCAGTAAAGTCTTGTAAATAAATGTTTATAAATCCTGAATCCTTATAATCAGGGGTTTGGGAGTATAAGGATTCAGGATTTTTAACCATTTACATGTTTAGCTAATGGAACTAAGCTGAGACCTGTCATTATTTTTAAAAGGAAGACTTTGCC